>CM028360.1:29302519-29380399 GCA_016618105.1 Dendrobium huoshanense | reverse complement strand
TAACTTACATTTTGGCTTTTTTCTTAACAACCACACAAACATATGCAAATGTTTCAAATTAAATGTTTTATTATTTTTTTAAAATATAGATTGAATGATCATGATTGTACTATATAATATGTTCAAATATAAATTAATTAAAAAATTTAATTATAATAGACTAATTTAAAAGGTAATAAAACTAATCATAATATACAATCTAAATATTGTACAGGATGATCAGAGAAACCCCACCAATGAAATTTTGTTACATAAAACAAAAAATTTTTGAATTTTTGAAATTTGTTATGGTTATATAGTACATACATTTTTGTACTAAGTGATATTTAATTAAATTGCCTAATTTAATCTTGATGATTAAGAAATCAAATCATGATTAATTATTAATGAGGATTGTGTGGGTTGATGTTGATTGTATATGACAATTGAAAAAGCGCTCTGCTTGATGAACTCAGCGCATCCCACGGTTCATATTGGACATTTTGTGATTTCATTAAATTAAAAATTTGAGATGATCTCAGCTAAATTGAAATATAGGGATTTTTGAAAGCCTACATAATAAACTCTTTCTAATCATGAGAAGAAAAAAAATTTCATGTCGTGAGATGTCTTCCTTTTGTGAGAAAATTTGTATGCTGACTTAGTTGAGTTTCCAAATTTTTAATTCAAGCAGCTTGATTTTAGAATTGAAATTTTAATTGTATGACCACTTCTTATAAATGTGTCATTATAAATCCTTGCTAATTTCTTTGTTAAATCCAAAAGTACATGCTGGTCTTAGATTATTATTTACTTTATTTTAATTATTTCAACTTGTTCCTTAGTAATTTTGACCAGAATTCTCTTGATTTCTTTATTATTATTTGACCAATTACTACTTGGGTGATTTCCCCAACCTAGATTATATATTTGAATATGGACTTTTTTTGTCTTCCCATCAGATTAATATTTTCAATCCCTTGGATATCATTTAATTCCATTAATCTCTTATCTTCCAATATGTAAAGATAAACCAGAATTTAAGCCTAATGTGCTAAATTTTGTGATATTGCAACACTATGTGTAGTCTAAGTGGATAAAGATTCATTTTCAAAAACTCCAATCACTATCTTAGAATTCACCCTATTAGCAGGCCACCAAAATTTATTACCATTTCTTTAATTAATTCATAAGCATCTTCAAAAAGGCTTTGAAATCAAAGAATCTTTAGCTATAACATCAATTATGGCTCTAAGAGATCCACCAATCCATTGTTAATAGTTTGAATTCTCATTCAATTAGGTAATGCATGGTTAGAGAACTTTTTAGATTTCTCCTTGAATCTCTCCTAACTCTAACAAATAGATTTTCCTTCTAACTGTGCAAAAGAAGTAATGTCATTTTAAGCTTGGTAGTCTTAAAAGGTGGGAAATACTTTACTAGAAATTTGTGGGCCAACTCATTAAAAGTGGTAATAGATTCTTGGGTTAAAGAATTTAACCACATTTTTGCCTTATCTCTTAGAGAAAATGGGAACAATCTATGTCTAATGGCATCATTACTAACAATATTTTACTTAAATGTTACATAAATCTATAAGAAACTTATTAAATGTGAGTTAGATCCTTTATTGTGAGTCCTTCACAACTAAGAATTTTAAGCCATCTAGATTATTATAGGTTTTAATACAAAATTATTTTCATGGATGGAAGGTCTATTTATGGTATGGTGAATTGTGTCTAGTTAAGGGTTTGCAAAATCCTTAAGTGGTCTAGAATAAACTATTCTTTGAATAGGGACAGACATTTTAAAAATCATTTTGGTGCTTCTAATTTTAGAAATGGTTCTTTCAATATCATAATCAAAATTTAAATCTGCCTCTCCTCTATATATTGTGAGTAAGCAACCATAGATATGAAATAAAAAAATTTAAATAAAATAATAAATGAATATAGTATGACAAATTATGTAATTGATTTAACAATATAGTAAATTTGAAAATAAAACTAATTCTTCCCCTGCAATGGCACCAAAAACATGATGGGGGAAGTGGAGTAAGCTAACGAATTATGAAAATGATACAAGGCTCTATCAATCCCTAAACAAAGCTTAAGTTTTCTTTTATATAATTTTATGAAACCCAAATTAAAACACATAGTATAGGTGTCAAATCAAGTAATATAGTCATAGAGTATAGCATTGATCCCATAATAAAGAATATCTATTTGTGAATACTTATACTATCTAGTTTTTTTTTTTTTTTTTTTTTGAAGAAAAGTCGGAGATAGCTTATGTTAACAAACGAGAAAATACGAGCAACTACAAGGTAGATTCCTCCGTCAAAATGTATTATAGAATGAAGGAGGAACCTTATTCAAAGAAAATTCATCCCAACTAAAACTACTAAAGAGAGCATAGCTAACACATAAGTTTGCTAACTTATTACTTTCCAAACCTATACATTTGAAAATGAAAAAAATTAAAATTCATAAGAAATTCCCTACCCTCTTCATTATAGTTTCTTTTTTTCCAAGTTCTTTGAAGAAAAGAAATGATATTTAAATTGTTCCCTTCTATAATGATGCCTTTGTATTTGAACATCCAATCCTTGATTTCCTCCTTTAAGGACTGAATTGCTAGAAGCTCCAATTATGCTATGTCCCAATGAACACAAGATCTACCATAAACAGATAGGAATCTCCTTTTGCAGTCACAAAAAACTGCAGCTATCCCTGCTGTGTAAGAAGAAAGTAGAGATGCATCTTCATTAACCTTTAGCCATTTGGGTGGAGGAGGATGCCAAGTATTAGACAGTCTGAATGATTGGTTAACATCCCAGTGGCCCAAATTAAAGTGACTAAAGCTATTTGAAACCGAAGCATAGCATATAGCATTGGAAGCAATAAAACTAGGACTGTCCTCCACTCCTTCGTGAATCATTTTATTCTTACCTTTCCAAGATAGGAATACTGCATTTCAATGCAGATTAAGAATAATACCTTTCTTTACTAAATTAGCTTCCAACTATCTGAGACATTCTTCAATCTTAACAAAAAGCAAAATTCCAAATCCCCATTGGTTTAAATGGTAAATTACCTCTTTAAACTTCAAGCATCCACACATAATATGCTCAACATCTTCAATTGCATTGCATCCCCTGTAACAATTGGCATTCTCTTGGAGTCTTCAATAACATAAAAATTGAAGAGACAGAATTGCATTTCTACTTAATCTCCACCAAAACACTTTCACTAGAGCATTCAGCTTAGCATTTTTGATCCAGCCCAATTCTGAAAATCACAACTCTCTTGTACCAAAGCTTTAAAGGCTAATCCAGAATTAAAAATTCTAGATTTTTTATGAATCTGCTCCATTTGATCCTCCTCTCCGTCTTATATAATCCTTATTTGTAAGATCAAATTTACGAGCTCCCTTCCAAGGGTTTCCAGCAGCATCGGTTCAATCCAACAACCATCAGGAATAAATTCTTTGATAAAAACACCTCCATCCTCATGTGGAACAACAAATGTAGGCCAAATATTAATACATTTAACCAATATCCAATTATCTTTAAATGCATCTACTGAATCTCTATTCACTAAAAACCATCTAATATTAGGTTTTAGTATTTTGCATCCATCATTCAATAATTTCCAAGAGGAAGAGCATCTACCTCTACCACTTCCCTTGTCAAGCCTTACACCATATTTAGCTACCATTTCCTTGTGTAAAAGAGAGTCTTTGTCTTGTATGAATCTCCATGACAATCTAGCTCTCAAAGAAGGAGTTTTTGTGACATTTAAATGCAACCCTAGGCCACCTCTGCCATTTGGTTTGCACAATTAAGTCCAACTAACATAGTGCAACCCCATAGATCCATTCTTCTTATTCCAAATGAAGGTCCTACATATTTTGTCAAGTTCTTCCAGCACTCATTTTGGGACAAGTGAGTGTGTAGGATGAAAAGTAGGGAGGGATAACATTACAGATTTAACCAATATCAACTTACCCGCCAGAGATAAGATTTTACTTCCCCATAGATTAAGCTTCCTCAAGGCAATATCTCTAATGAACTGGAAATCATCACTTGTAAGTCTTCTTAAAGCTATATTCAATCCAAGATAGTTGAATTCTTTTACCATTTTGAAACCCATAATTCTTTAGATGCTTTTCTTCTTCTTCCTCCTCACATCTCAGATTTGCTCTTATTTGTACTTTGGCCAGTCCATTCACATAAGTTATTTAAGGTGTTCTTAACTTCCTTAACATCCTTCCTATTAGCTTCAAAAAACTTTATCACATCATCTGCATAAAATAGATGGGAAATTCTTGGCCTAATAGAGTTGATCTTGATACCATAAGAGCTTTGAGCAAAAGCATTTGAAAGTAGTTGAGAGCAAAGTATAAAAAGGAGAGGAGACAAGGGACAACCTTGCTGAAACCACTCCTATCTTGAATCTAATTTGAACAATTGCCATTAATGATTAAAGAAAATGTTGGGTCTGCCACACACTCCATGATGAGTTTGGATATCTTTGAAGGAAAGTTAAAATACTCCAACACTTTCCTAAGAGAATACCAAGACATGGAATCATAAGCTTGTTACATATCTACCTTAAAGGATACAAGACCTTTAGAAGCTTTTGAGAACCTTAGTTTGTGAAAATTTTCCTGTGCCACCAACACATGGTCAGACAAAGACCTCCCCTTGGTGAATGCTGATTGCTCCTTAGAGATAAGCTTCATAATGACCACAATTAGTCTATTCAATATTACCCTTCCCGCCACCTTGTACACAGTATTGCATAGACTTATTGGTCTATAGTTAGATGGGAGAATAGGATTTGATACCTTCGGTATAAGCACAATCAATGTTTCCTTCCATTCTTTATTTAGCTCCCCATTTCAAAGGAAATGACTTATTTCCCTCCAAAAATCAGTTTTGATGAAGCCCCAATGTGCTTTGATGAAAGGGTTTTAAATTCCATCATTACCAGGTGAAGTATTACCTCCCAATTGATTCAGAACACATTCTACTTCTTCAATAGTAAATCTTTCTCCAGGAATTCCATTTCTCATTTATTCAGGAAAATATTAGAAACTGGCCATTCAATTAGCTTGCAACTTCTTGTATCCCATTTTTTCTGGAAAAACTGAAATAAAACTTCTTCCATCTGGTCTTGCTCTTCCATCAACATCCCATTCTCATCCTTTACTATGACAATTTTATTGGAGTTTCTTCTAGCACTAGCATAGGAATGGAAGAATTTTGAATTCCCATCTCCTTCATTTAACAACTTCACTTTAGCTCTTTGCTTCCACCAAGAACTCAATGTAGCCATGGTTTAATTTAATTCATTCACCTTTGCTTTAAGACTCCAATAATCAAATTATGAGAGAGACCCATGTGAAGATTCTTTGTTTTAAAGTTCCATGATCTCATTCATAAGATCATCTTTAAGCTTGTTAAGATATTTTAACTTAGACTTGCTCCAAAAGAACAAAAACTTCAAGGGCCTTTTAAATTTCTTATTAAGAACTTGAGAACAACTACCTTGATAATTTTTTCTCCATTCCTTTCTCACCACCATAAATGATGCTCGATAAGATGCCCAACAGTTTTCAAATTTGATGTTCTTTTTAGAGATTGTGTTAAAATTTTGAAAATGCAAAATGGTTGGACAATGGTCAGAGGCTATCCTAGCCAAATGTCTCACTACCAATTGGTATGGGGAGCTAAATGTAGTAGAGTTGATAAAACACCTATCCAATCTTTCAAGTATCATTGCTCCACCACATTTATTGTTGCACCATGTGTATTTAGGCCCAATGAACCAAACTTTATGTAAATCATTATTGAGCAAGCATTCTTTCATCTCCTTTGGTCCTTGAGAGAAAATGAACCTTAAACCTCCTATTTTATCCTCTTTGCAAATTATACAATTAAAATCTCCACCTATTGCCATAAGTAACTCTCTAATGGAATACTTATCTAGCATATCCCATAGCTCTCTTCTCTTTTGCACTTCTCTTCTTCCATAAACTATGGCCACCCTCCACATACCTTTGTTGAACATTTTAAGATATCCAATAAGAACTTGATAAGAAACATCCACCACCAAGAACTCAGCATGATTATAATTCCAACGAATTAAAATGCCACCAAATAACCCTGATGAAGCAACAAAGAAAAAGACCCATTCGTTTCCAATCATATTATTAATCTCACTGCTATCTATATTAGTTAATTTGGTTTATACCAAACCCAAAAAAGAACACACCATTATTTTTAACAAATTCCCTAAGTTATAGAGAAACACTCCTCTTCCTTGCTCCTCTACAATTCCAAAAAGCTATAGAATACATTAAATGAGATTTAGGGGATTAATCCCAAAAGTACCTTTTTCATCAAACTCCAATCTCCGGTTTCTTGATGAATAGTTGATTGGTCCCAATTCCCTCAACTATTTTGGTATTTTCTTCTTTATAGGTTGAGAAGATTCCACCTTCCCTTCACTTCCTGTATTCACAGTTTCACTAAATACCGAAATAGAACCTTTATTATCTTCCATCCCTGTAGAATTTACTATTACATTATGACCATCACATGTATTTATCTCCTCTTTAACTGTGACAACCTTTATTGATTGAACAAACTCTCCTTCTTCCATATCCATAAGTGCACTGAAGCAATTCCCATTGCTCACAGGCTCCAAAATTGCTTGACCTTTGTTGTTCCCCACTTCTAAGATATCTGATTTGCTACCAGACAGATTTTGCTGCTCATATTTTTGATCTTCAATTGGCATGTGTACCTTCCTTGCTTCCTTTATTTTATCACAAAGTTACTCCTACTGTCAACCTAAGAAATTGGTCTTCTGTACATAGTATTGTTAAATTTTTTCTTCCCATACTTTACCAACATCCATGGTCTGTATTCTTCCTTCTCAATCAATCCATCTCTACGTAGATTTTGTTTTCCTTCAGCTGTTTCATTTTCTGCCATATTAGTTTAAATTGAATTAAAAAGCCTTATGGAATTTACCCTGTTCTCCATTGGCATAATAATTTTTACCATAGCCAATTTTCCTGCTTTCAAAACAGAGGTTAGGAAGCCGCTCATACTCAATTCTCTGGAAGAATTTGTCTTCTTCTCCTTCTACCCAAAAACATGTAGGTAGCTTAGCATCCAAATCAATACAGACACATATGCTCCCAAATTCTCTTTTGGACCATTGAAACATATTGCCGTCAATCAAATAAGGCTTGCCCACCATGGATGCTATACGATATATGTTTATTTCGTCCCAACAAAGCAGTGGTAAGTAGGGCAACCTGAACCAAATTGGAGCAGATAGTCCTTTAAGCGAGTTAGAATCAAACCTTTGAGTCCATCTTTCAATCCCCACTATGTTTCCATTGACAAACCAGAGGCCAGTAGTTAGCATAGCTTCCATATGCTCAGGTTCATATAACGTACATAGAATCCATTCCATTCCAAGCACTGTGAGATGGAATTTTTCATGTTGTCCCAATTGTATCCTCAATTCAAAGCTAATTGAAAAAATAGAACATCTCCACCAAATTTTTTAACCACTAATGATTTATCAATCTTTTTGGTGTTCTCTAAAACTTTTCCCTCATGAAGTTTGACAGATTTTCCATCCTTAGATACACAGTTACCAATTCAAACATAGTAACTCTTATATTATCATTTTTTAACCAAACATTATGATGATTTCTTAAATTAGGCCATTTAGGCAAATCAACATTAACTTCATCACATCTGCCCAGATCACCTATTAAGCATTATCGAACCTCCTCTAGATCTGATTATGTATTAAGTTCAACTGCCAGACCCTTCTTCATTCCAGAACCATCAGATTCATTTATACCAGTGGTATCTTTCGATTGAGAACCTTCCTTCTCACAACACACATAAACCATTCCAACTGCATTAAAAACTTTATTAATTTCAGCATTAGAGTTTGATGATGGAGAATACATCATCTATCCCTTAGCCAGCAGAACCTCTCCAGACAAACCAAAAGTCTCCAGATTATCTTCTAGCAGAATTCCCTTTCCCTTACCAGTAACTTTCGATATTTGTTTCTTCAAAAGCAAAGCTCCCTCACTGAGTATTAATGGCTTATTCATCTTATCATTTACCATAACTCCATGGATGAAATTTTATCTGTCATCTCTGAACGCTGGAGGGGATGATGTCACACCACGAGCACCGCTAATTACAGGATATCCAGATGAATGTCATTCCTCAAATGGAGCACTGGCCAAAGGAGGCCGGCAACTATTCATCGTCTTTAGACTCCGATGATAAAGCTGCGAAATAAGAATTTTGAAAAAAGTAGAATTTTAAAATCCTAGACTTTCTTACTCTACTTTATGTACTATTTAGTTCAACTATAATAATTATCCTACTCCATTAAAATAAGATTTGGGGGAGATTTAATCACTTAATTAAAAAAAATTATTAATAGAAACACTATTTAGATAATTTAATTTGGATTGATGGAATGTAAATGCAACAGGTTTCCTAATAATTATCTTTTTTATTAATGATATTTAGATCATATGCATTACCAACTGCTCAGTAAAGCATGAAGAGACAAAGGGAACATTAAACTCTTCTAATCCCAATACCCCTCTAAACTCCCATAGTCTGTCACCATATGAAATTCTTAGAAGTGTGAGCAAAGCATATACTACTAAAACCCCTCATGAAAATTCATCTCTATAAATTTGATGCGTGATAAGCTCTATGCCTATGCTTGCATCATACAAATCCAATATAAAAAGTTAAACCTACTTTCTTATTCTTAGGCTCCAAGTTATAACTAATATTAACTTCTCATATGCCCACAATGTGCATTAAATGAAGATCTGGTGTAGTTAAAACATCATAAAATTAATAATTAAGAGAACTAATTAATACTCCATATTTCATTTACACCATAAATAAAAAATTAAATAATTTAGCCAAATATGAAGAACAAGTGAAGCATATTCATTTTCATTAATTATACAAAAGAAAGAATGTACAAAAGAAAATATATCGTGAATGGGTTCAATGATCTCCTCTACACTCCTCCTTGAACTTACATAATTGCTTCCGGGAATATTAGACAAACAATTTAACGGAATGCATCTAGTACTTCCCCAAATTCCCTTATTTTTCACTCATAAGGAAAAATTAGAGAAGCGCTATAGAGATCGAAATTAAACTTCTAACTAAACTCCCTACTAACATTAAAAACTTACCATTTATAAAAAAAACTTAAAATTAATTATGGAGTCACGACACTTAGACACTTGCACTATGACACTTATAAAATGAACTATTGTCACAAAACTAAAGGGTTTCCTCCGCTACGATGATTACTGAAATGTAGCCATTATTTAATGAATTATCACATCGCTTCACTAAAAAAATGTGTCCATAATAGTTACAACTATAGCAACGGGGAGCTACTAATGATTTATCGTTGTGACATCCACGTGGCACTCCCTTCATTTAGTCACACATGAATTTTTCTCCATGATGCTGTGTAGATAAAGACTGGGCTTTACGGTGCCGACTCCTCTAATGCTGGGATAGCTTGCTGGACTTTACATCCCTAATTTCTCTGATGCTATCAAATAATGTTCATATTTAGGTGCTCTAATGTTGTCAATCATGGAGCCATGGCAGTATTATATCTGATGCCATGACGTTTTACCATACTTAAAAATATTTCCCATTTATTGTATTTTCCTGTATAAACTAAACTAAAATAACTTGTTTTCACCAACAAATTAACACTTAATTTATATCATTATCTACACTTATCACATGGCTGTATAAAATAAAATAGTGCCTTAATGTTGTAATTTTGGCTTTGCTATGGTTTTGGATGATTTTACATGGTTAATTATTAAAATGGTGCATATTTTGGTTGAGTTGACACAAAATTTCATCTGACAACTACTCGTTTATAGTGCTCTAGAATTTTAGCACTGCAGTGCTTGAATATGAATTTTGTAATAGAATCATTGCAATGATTGACACTCTAGAACACATTTTCTAGAGGATCCAATGTTATGATGCTGAATTTGTGTGCAACAACATTGTTTAATGTTGGAATGCTAACCTTAGTGATGCTTCAACACTTAAAAATATAGAAACTAGCACTATAATGTCTAAATGTATAGTAGGGTTACTGTGAATACATATGTTTTGGTCCTTATTATGATGGAACTATAGTGTTGTTTAACACTTATAGTTTTTGCCTTTTTTTGCCTTTTCCTATGTATTTCATGTAAAAATAAAGTAAAATAACATATTTTTGTTAAATTTAAATACAATAAATAATACATAATTTAAACTTAATAAATTCCCCCCATCTTAAATTATTTCTTATCCTTAAGTAACAACAAAAAATCACTTATTAATCATTTAATTTCAAAAGTAAAAAATTAATAATTTAAAATCACTAAAATATATGATAATACATCACGCACTATAAGTAATTTGCGAAGAACAAATTTATAATACTAATTTGAAAAGTTATAGTAAGTATCCCAATCAGCAACCCTTGTTATTGGTTGATTCAAATATATATATATATATATATATATTTATCTTCTAAATTTACAAATTAATAAAATAACTTTGATTGGTTGCGCTTGTATTTTAATTGGAAGTTTATTAGTACACCATACTATATACTAGATCATTTATCTTATTCCTTTTTATTTAGGTGTTAGGATGCATTTGATTTTAAGCTTCAACTGATACCAATTTTTGAATGTAGTCATCATTCTCTTTTTCACATAAATTTTCTTTTTTTTTTTAACACTTTTTAGATTTTCATATTTTCACAATTTATGGAGTACTTATTTAATGTTTTTACATATCAAATTAGCTTTCATCCTCCTATAACCCTAATTGATTTAGTCTAAGGATTTAATAAGATCATTAATTCCTTTTTGAAGTAAAATATGAGATTCAAATTTAAGTTACATCTTTTTAATGAACTTAATTACTTATTTTTTAATTTAGTGCTCAATACACTAGTTTATAGTTTCAAAATTCAATTCAAGTCAATAGTTTAAGTTATCTATACTAGTTAATAATTAAGATTTTCAAAGTACAAAATATTATGCATTCTTCATTCAAACTATAATCTAGAGTTTTATTATTATAATAATTTTACTTAATTTTCAATTTATTTTTTATTTTTAAAAAAAAAAAATCAAAATACAAGTATCTATAAAGGATAGTGTACAACAACTTTAATCGTAAAGAAATTTTAATTAAATGTAAATAACAAAGTAACATAGTGTAAACTAATAGTAAACAAAAGTGAAGCATCAAATGAAAATTACAAAATAAAATAGCACCACACATATGAAAAGAATTAAATAACTGAAAAAACTTCAAACACAAAACACAATTGGTTTGCCTCCCATTAATGTTAAGATTATAGACTTTAACTTGACTTACCTAGATTTATCAATTTTTTTGGGGTGTGTTAAAAAGTTTAATGTATGGTGTTAAGCCTTATTTAACTGTACTAGGCAAAACAAGAGAGGAGGTGAATTGTTTATTTTAAAAATTATTTAACATAAAGAATAATGTCTTTTTGATATCTTCAAAAACTTCAATTACATATTTTGATCACCAAATGTGGAAGCTAATAAAAATAAAAATAATCATAATGGTGATGGTAATTTAATCAAATCAATCTAATATATACCACAACATTTTGAACATGCATTTTTCTAGAAAAAAATAACAAAAAATTAAAGTGTGGAAAATAAAAGTACATAAATTAAATTAAAATTGAGCTTACCAGAATTTTATAGTGGTTCATTCAAATGATGACCTACGGCCACTCCTGGAGTCCTCCTCTCATGGTATTGGTCTAATTCTTAGTGTCTCCTCTTTAACCCCCATAGCAAGGTGGATAAGCACTTATAAGAATTACTTACACAAACCCAATGTGGCAAAGAATCAAAATCATTTTCACCCTTATAGTAAGGTACAAAACCTTAAAAGCTATTTTCACCCTCCTCCCAAAGTAGAATACTTGGAAACTTTTCCAACTTCCTAGTTTAGGAATAATACCATGCAATACCTTTTTACCCCGCTGGTCAGGGTAGAGAATGTTACAATATTTTTTCAACCTCCTAGAAAAGGCAGAGAACCTTAACTTTTTGCCTTAACGGTTTACTTCTCAGAGCAACCCCAGCATATCCATAGAGCTCGATGGAGGAATCAAGGTGTAAGCTTGATTGGAGAGAACATGTGAAAACCCCCATAGTACTTCTCCATCTAATAAACCTTACCTTCTCCATCTCCACTCTCCAAGATCTCTCATAACACCCTCATAGACTTCCTTCATCATCCAAAAGTCTCTTTTAGATATAATTAAGAAAATATTTTTATGTACAGTCTCAAAAAACCCTAAAATTTCAATTTAGCTTAAACATTTCATGCAGTAAGATCAACGATCGTATAATATAATTAGTTTAAAAACTAGATAAGGTTTAGTACAAAGGAATGGACCATGAATGAACTGTTCAAAAAGTAAATATTGATCGTATAGTAAAATTAGTTTAATTGTTTTGTGAATGTACATAACTTTTTTGAGGATAATGAAAATCATATATGCATGTCATATAACACAATTAAAATCATACCATACGATTAGTTGAAAAATTAAATTTTTCACAAGGATGATAGCTTAAATGATTGAATTTCATCTCTACTGATCATACCATATGATCAACATCATATAGTACAAATAAAAAATTAATTAAATCTTAATTTAATTTAATAATTTTAGGGATTAAATTAAGAAAGTTTTCAAACGTAATGCTGTATGAACATCATCATACAATAAGATCAATTTAAAAATTAAAAAGTAAAATACTTATTTATTTTTGATTTATGGCTGATGTTTCTCTTTTAAACTAATCACACAATACGATTAGTTCAATTACATTAATTATGAAATAAACTATTTTAAGTTGTTTAAAATTTAACTAATTGTATAATAAAATTTAGATCACACAATATAATTAGTTCAAAAAATCTAAAGCTTACTTTTTCACTCTCATATGTGTGTGTGTACAATCGTCAAAATAGCATGTGCCTTTAACATAAATTTGACACAAAAATATGTACTCAATATAAATTAGTAAGAGAAATGAAAGTACAATCAATAATATTTAATATTATCAAAATCTAAAGCTCATAATCATGGATTGCAATAATTTCCCCCTTTTTCATGATGGAAAACATTTTTGGTTGAGATTACAAGAAACTTGTATTTTCTCCTAATCACCCACATACTATATGAGATTTTCTTTAAAAGTTTATATATATATATATATATATATATAACACAAATGAAAACATGAACAATATTGAGGCCAGAAAAAAATGATTACAAAGAAAAAACAAAAAATATAATCAACCATATACTCCCCTTCTACAATCACCAAAAAAAATAGAGAAAAAAATAATCACAATATAGAATACATCATAAATATATAAGAAGACTCCAACTAAACAAATAACATAGAAGTAGGATCCCTGATAAAGTGCTGATGGAAGTGGTGGTTGCTAGAATTAGTGATGAATATTGACAAATTGCTCTCCAAACCATTCCATGTCGTTGTTATGCTGCTACTGCTACTGTTGAATGTGGCTATTCAGTAAGGACTTCAATCAATCAAAATGTTGTATTAGCACCTCATAGGAATAACGCTAAAATGCTGGTGCTAGTGCTGGTTCTTAAATTGGTGCTGTTATTGGACATTTTCCCCCTTCCCTATCAAATTATGGCTATTCTTCAGGCTCTTCCCCTTAGTAACAATGATTAAAGACATGGAAAGGTCCATCAAAGTAGAAAATAGGGAATTTATCAATCTGTGTCTTTTATATAAGCTAATATTTTTTATCCAAAACATAGGCAATAATGTGACCTAATGCAAGGTTATGCTTACAATTGTTTGAACATCACCGAAGGGAAGTGATGTTTTATAGGTAAGGAATCATCATTTAAGACTCATAAAAAACATTTTCAAGCATGATTTGGTAGGTCACTACAAATAATAATGGGGCGATTTTTACCCCATCTTCATCTTTAGGCAAAATATAACTTCAGAGAACGGGCTAGATAACATAAGCATTTTTATTTAATGATTGAATAAGGGAATTGTGTTGGTTTAGAGGAGCATTCATAATTACTAAATTTATTGTGGTTCAATCATAGTTTCTCCTAGACAATAGAATATAGGGTTAAACAGCTTCAGTTGACAAGTGTTGGCATTCTATTAAGTTTTCTATAATAATTTGCACGGGGTGTCTACATACATATGAGTTCATGAAAGAGAACTATACAAACACTTGTAGGGTCATAAAGAATACATAAAGAAATTTGAAATTGAAAGGTAAGGTAAAGGTAAGAAGTAATTAAAGAGTGCAAGTGGTGAAGAGATCCATTACCCAATAATTTAGAATTGACTTGTCAATGATGCGGGATGGTGTAATATAGGCTTCTCTAAAACCGTGATAGGAAGCTTCATCCTCAAGTAATTAGAAGTGGTTGTTAAAAGGATGATACAAGGAACTTCCTTGGAGTAATTGATTGTATTGCATGCCACTAATCATTAAAAATATTGAAGGTATAAGTCTAAATGAAAATAGGGATAGAAGGATCAAGTGAGTGAAACCTTAAAAATCCCTCATTACTTATAGAATTTTTATAAATTATACAAAATAATCGTGGTTCATACCAGATGATCAGTACAAATAAATTTGTATGCATGATCTATCAAAAAACATGGTCAAATCATATAGTATAATTAGGATTGTAGTGGATGATAGTAATTAAAAAGGATTGTCCCAATGAGTCATCAATTTGACCTTTGACTAAAATTTCATATAGTATTAACAAATGTTTGTATAATATAATGATGTTTCAATTATCATACCAAATGATTTAATTCATTCAAAGGTTACTGACACTTGGATCATGCAGTACAAAAAGGTGGATCATATAGTATGATTATGAATGATTGGTCAAATCTAAATAGTTCAAATCATAGGTGATGAGGACGTGTTGAGTTATATAGATCGTATAGTATGATTGAGGTTCATATAGTATGATGTGAATATTTTTTATTTAATTTTTATTTTTATGAGGTGTGTAATGATCAAGGAATAACTACTACTAATCAAACAACACTAAATAATGAAAAATCATAAAAAATATAAATACAGAAACACACAAAACATATAAAATCCTAAGTTGTTGATTTATTCATCCTCAAAGTGCTAAAGGTTTCATATCTTAAGAGTTATGTGAAGGTGTCTGTCAGATGATCATTATTTTGTATATTATGCAACTCAATATCTCCCTCATCAACATCGTTTCTATTAAAGTGATGTCAGATATCTATATGCTTAACAGAAAATCTTGTAGAGAGAGAAACAACCGCGCTAGAGAGAGAATCAGCTGTTGTTTTGAATTTTTTCAAATTCGTGGTTATTCTGCTACCTTCATCGCCGGCGTTTGGCGATGATTGTGGATGGCCGCCGACCTTCAGTCGGTGCGCTAGCCAATTCTGGAGGCTCAAAAGGACAATAGGGAAATGAGGAAGAAAGATGTCATACTTTTTTGCGATCTAAAATGGATAATGGACGCCACAGATCGACTATAAAACCTCTGATTATCAGAGAGGTTACTGATGCTCCAGTGAAGAAGGTTGTTGATTTGGTGGAAGGAAAAGGTAAAAGTATCTTTAATAATTATGATTGCATTACCCCAAGGATTGAGAAGCCACATTCAAGTTTGAAACCGAATGATGTAGAAGCTTCTTCATCAGAATTGAAAATCTTTGTTAACAAATTTGGATGTTCAAATGCAATCTCTGACCTGTGGCCAGTGATAAATGCAAATATCTCAAATAAAATTAATAAAAATTCTCATTCTAAGGATAAGCTTTCTTCAGTTCCTTGTTCAGACATTTCGATTAATCCTGTTTTGCAATCTGGAGTTCATGGGAATTCTTTAAGAGATAATTCAGCCAAAAACGTGGAGATTGGTTCGAAAGTTACTTCTGGTAATGCTTTGATGAGGACCCAACACATCAAGCTTAATTAAGATATGGATTCTACACCCATTACTAAAGATGGGATTGCTTTTATTGTGGACTCATATTCAGAAAATGCTAATTCTCAGGTCCTGAGAAATTCACTAGTTATCAAAGTTTTGGGTAGTAATATCCCATTCCCTGTTTGCAGTAGAGAACTACGGAAGCAATGGTTTAGATTTGGAAATTTTCAACTTATAATCTAGGGTCTTGATTGGATTCTCTGTTCCTTTACAAAGTAGGAAGCAGTTGAAGAAATCCTTGAAGGAGGACCTTGGTTTATAGGAGGCAATATCATTGGGCTGGACAGATGGTCCCCCAATTTTTCACCATAATCCCTTAAAGGACTTACAGCTCCTATTTGGATTCGCATGCCATGCCTTCCTTTGCACTGCTAGGATAAGAAAAACATTTGTAGAATTGCTTCCAAGATTGGTACCCCAATTTATCTTGATGGAAATTCATTTAAATGGGGAAAAAGGGAGCATGCCCGGGTTTGTGTTCGTTTAAACTTGGACAAGAAAGTTCCTAAAGGAGTTTGGATAGAAGGAATGCATGGAAGATCCTTCCAAAAAGTAGTATATGAGAAGATTTCTTCTCTATGTTATCATTGTGGCAAACTGGGCCTTATAAAGAACCAATGTTCTTTAATCTACAATTATTCTTCAGTAATTGCTACTCCAGATCCTATTGTTATTGAGAAGAATATGAATCAAGAAGGAGTTAAAGAAAAATCCATTGTCCAAGACAAACTGGGACCTTGGATACAGGTCAAGTTCAGAAAAAACAGGGCTGTGGGAAAAACTACAATAAAACATAAAACTGTTTCT
This sequence comes from Dendrobium huoshanense, assembly GCA_016618105.1. Taxonomy (NCBI): domain Eukaryota; kingdom Viridiplantae; phylum Streptophyta; class Magnoliopsida; order Asparagales; family Orchidaceae; genus Dendrobium; species Dendrobium huoshanense. The sequence continues at coordinate 29,363,426 of CM028360.1, read as the reverse complement.
CAAATCTACATTCCAATTTAGGCAAATCCGATCATAGAAGAAGGAGAGATTATTGAACAAACTGATGTTCAACTGCTAGAATCTAAAGCCATCTTCTCTGTGGGGGAGAATGAAAATTCTGGAGTAATGCTGAAAAACTATTTCAGTATTTTGGAAGAAGAAGAGCTGAATTCTTGTTTGGAAGGCTCAAAGGGAAATGAATGTTCTATAGAAAAATCTGATATAATAGCTTTAAAAGAACCGGTTGATTCCATTCCTGTCTTGGAAATAGAAGAGATTGAAATTATTAAAGATTGCAAAGCGAAAAATGATGATGACAAGAGAAACATTGAGGATAAATTATTGGGGAACGCTGATTCTCCTACAAAAGAAATCAAGGGGAAGGGCTGCTTGCGAACTCTTGTAAATCTTGAGGGATTACTTGCGAGCTCAAGTATACCCTATCAGAAATCTGACTTCAAACTTCAGAAGGAACTAAAATCCTTAGGAAAGGATAATATTATCTCTCATGGCAGAAAAGGAGGAGGAATTATTAAAGGAAGGAAAGGGAGTATTCCTTTTTCTTATCAATCATGACTTCCTTAATTTTTTGGAATTGTAGGGGGGCAAGGAAGAAGGAGGCCTCCCACTACTTGAAGGAATGTATTAAAGATAATGATTTGATATTTGTTGGGTTATCTGAAACTGAGATTTCTTCTTTTGATAAAAAAGACTGTGTTAAGTTCATAGGAAAGCTTTGGGATTTTTACTTATTTCCTGTTGAAGGTCTATCAAGTGGACTTATGGTTTGTTGGAGGAAGGATCTTGCTTCATTTTCTACCTAAATGACTCCTTCTCAAGCCATCATAGGTAAATTAAACATTACTAATAAAGGGAGTTGGATTATAACATCAATTTATGGAAACAATGATTTATACAGAAGGAGCAGCTTATGGAACACTCTTGAAGGCATTTCTAATTAGGATTTACCCATAATCTTTGGAGGTGACTTAAACTGACTTTTATCGCAAAAGGACAAGCTAGGAGGAAAAAAATTCAAATTCTCTCAAGGTGTTCAAGAATTAGTAATTTTAGTAGTTCATGTGATCTTCAAAAACTAAAATTCATTAGTCTAAGGTACACTTGGTGAAACAACAAGACTGGGGGAGCTAGGATTATGGAAAGATTGGATAAATGTTTGTTGAATTCGGTTGCTTTGCTTACTATTCAAAATCCGGTTATTAAACACCTCCCAAGGGTAGCATTTGATCACTACCCCATTCTAGTCAATTTGCTTATTCCAGCTGCTCAGAAAAAATGGTTTATCAAATATGAAGAAGTGTGGTCTTCTTATACTGCTTCAACAGGTAATGTCAAAAACTCTTGGAGAAAGAGTATGATAAGTGATCCAGCTATTATTTGAATAAAAAGTTTAAAAGAGTTTTAAAAGTTCTTAATTACTGGAGTAAAAACAAACACCAGGATTTGATGATGCTGAAAGAAAATCTAAAGAAGGAGATATTGGAAATACAGTTTGAAGAAGCTGAATCAGGTGGCTTGACTGAAGATAAATTACAGTTGCTGAAGTCCAAAGTTTATGGTTTAAATATTACCTTATCTCGTCTAAACATGTGGTGGAAGCAAAGAGAAAAAACGAAATGGTTGGTGGATGGTGATTCAAACACAAAGTTTTTCCACACATATGCGACGGGTAGGAGGAATTCTAGCTGGATTCATCAGATTAAAGGTGAAGATGGTAAAATTACAGCTGATCAAATTGAAATTGAAGACATTTTTTTTAGTTTTTTTCAAAAACACATGGGAGGAGAAGGTTTGCTATCTTTTTGGTTGGCCAAAGCCTTTTAATGTGCTTAATGAATTGGACAAACAATTTCTCTTAAATGATTTCAAGGAAGAAGAGCTAGAAGATGTGGTTAAACATCTTGAATCAAATATTTCTCCTGGTAGTGATGGAATTTCTTATTCATTCATCAAAACTTTTTGGTTCATTATTAGAAATGATGTTTGAAAGGCCATTCAATCTTTTTTTGAACTAGGAATCATGAGTCCTAGTTGGAAGGAGAACATGATATCTCTAATCCCAAAAATAGAGAACCCGGTAGTCCCTTCTAATTTTAGACCTATAAGTCTCTGTTTATCTATTTATAAGTTGGTAGCCAAGATGTTATTAAATAGAATGTTAGTTCTTATTCCAAAATTGATTTCAGAAGACCAAGCTGCTTTTATTAAAGGCCGACCTAGTTCTGAACATATTCTGTTAGCACAGGAAGTTTGTAACAAATTTAGATTCTCCAAATCTAAAAAAGGGCTTATGGCCATCAAAATCAACATGGAAAAAGCTTATGACAGTACGAGTTGGTCAACTCTTACTCAGGTCTTGAAGAACTTGGGTTTTCCAGATAAGTTTGCTAACTTCCTTATTCAATGTGTTTCTAATACAAAATTTTCTATTATCATTAATGGTAATAATTTGGATTAGAACGAAGCCAAAATGGGGTTTAGGAAAGGTTGTACACTCTCTCCCTTTCTTTTCATTTTATGCTCCCAACTTCTCTCCGATGTGGTTATGCAGAATGGAAAGGAATTGGGTATTAAGATAGCTCCTAATGTTGAGAAAATTTCACATCTATTATATGCTGATGACATAGTTTTCTTCTTGAAAGCTAATGGGAGTAGTGTAAAGAAAGAAAAAGAAATTTTGGATCTTTATTGTAAGTGGACCGGGCAAAGAATCAATATCGATAAATCTTCCATTCGTTTTTGAAAGTGGGTTAAAAGGAGGAAGAGATTGGCTAAAATCCTGAAATACAAAGTGGTTCAAGAACTTAAATATCTTGGGATCAATATTGTGTTGAGAAGGACTTCTAGAATGGATTTCTCTCATCTTTTGAACAAAGCTAATGATTATATGAATGTTTGGAGTAACAAATACATTTCATTAGTTCTTCTTGTCAAATCTATACTTACTTCCTTCCCCATCTATCATATTACACGCGCTTTAGTTCCTTTGGGTTTACTCAAAGAACTTGATAGAATGTGTAGGGATTTTCTATGGAATAAACATGATGGTAATAAAGCACTACAATATGCTTCTTGGGAGGTACTTTGTAGGCCTCTTAGTATGGGAGGACAAGGTATCCATTCTATGGTTTCTAAAGTTAGTCCACTTTGAGCAAAGTTTGCATGGAAACTCATTTCAAATTCATCGTCTACTCTCTACAGAATCTTGGCTGCTAAGTATGGTAATCAACCTTGGAACATATAGCTTAAATCTCAAAGTTCCCCTACGATCAAAATTATAGTTAATGGATTTCAAGCTCTTAAAAATATCTTAAGGTGGAAGGTGTCTAAGGGAAACAATATCAATATCTTGCAAAATGTTTGGATTTATGATAAATCAATTTCTAAATGGCCTAATTTTGTAGCAGATATGGGGCAAGATATTCAAAATCTAGATTACTTTGTCAATGAAGGAGAATGGAATGATGATAAATTAAAGCTATTCTTTGGACCAGATTTAATTGAAATCATTAACATGGTTAATATTTTCCCTAATTTAAATGAAGATCAACTAGAACTGAAATTCAAGTTCTCAAGTAAATCAATTTCAGCATTAACTTCTATAAATTATGGTACTTATGGAAGTGGAGATCCAACATGGAAATGGTGGAAAAATTTGTATCTTACACCCCGAGTAAGTCTTTTTTGGTGAAGACTTAGCATTAATGCTATACCATCAAATGCTTTTTTGAAATACAGGAATCTTTCTAGGATTGAAGAATGCTCGAGAGGTTGCAAATCTATGGAAAATGATTTTCATGTTGCGGTAAATTGTCAAAAGTTGATTCAGATTTTCAAAATTATAAGAAGCTGGGGAATTTTTGTTCCAGTTTTTAAATCCATGGAAGATTGTTTTAAAGGCTTAATCTTAATGGCCACTAATGATCCTTTAACTTGTAACATTTACTGTTCAGCGGTTTTTTAAAATTGGATCAATAGGAACAATGTGATTCATGGAGGAAATGAAGACAGCACCTCCTACATAGAAGCCAATGCTATCAGCATGGTTGTAGCATCTTTCAAGAAAAATTCAGATTACTGGGAAACTAACCAGCTTTCACAGCTTTTAATTCATTAGTTTCCTCCTCCAACCGAATGGATTAAATTGAATATAGATGCCTCTATTAAAAGCAATCACAATGCTAGAATTGGTGGTGTCTTCCGTGATCATAGAGGAAGGCTTCTTTGTGCATTTGGTATTAAATCTAAACACTGGGATCCAGCTCAAAAGGAGATGAATGCCATCTTATCAATAAAACTTTTTTTCTTCAAGAGAGATATGATTACAAAGGAATCATTATAGAAGGTGACAATAAAAATATTATAGATTTTTTCAATAAAATCTTTAATATGCAGGAAAGTTGGAATTCTCCTTTCTTTCAGAGTTCAATCAGGTTCTCTTCCACTTTATCCATAGAAATAGCAAAAAATTAGCTAATTTTTGTGTTAATTATGCTTGCTCCTTAGACTTCTTTTGGGATAATCTCAGTTGTAATAAGGTTCCTCCGAGATTTATTTCATTACTCAAGGAGGACTATGATTGTGAAGAAATCACTTAGTTTATCGTACTTATCTTTTTTTAATAAAATTTTTCTATATTCATTCCATAAATATATATATATATATATATATATATATATGCTTAGTATGGGAGTGTTGGATAAGATTTTTAGAGAAGCATATGGCACTAGTATAGTTACACAGAATTTGAATAGTGTTAACAGGGAGTCCAAGGTAAGGATTTATTACCTTATCCATAATACTTGAGCAACATTAATTCCTATAGCAATATACTTCGCCTTGGTAATGGATAGGGCTACAGAGATTTATTTTCAACTAGATCAAGAAACCAAGTATTGACCTATGAATTAATAGTTTTCAGAGGTGCTTTTTTATCAATCTTATTTCCTGAAAAGTCTAAGGTTAAATATCCTATAATTTCAAATGAGGAGCTTTCTCTAGGTTACAATATACCAAAATTTTAAGTGCTTAAAAAGTATCTAAGGATTCTCTTAACAACTTTCATGGATGATTCCTCAAGATCTGCTTGAAATCTGGCATAAAGATAAGAATCAAATAAAATGTAAGGCATGTTAAGAGTCAAATATATAAGTGATATTATTAAACCTCTATACTTCTTTTGATCCATTGACTTTCCACTTCCTTTTTTTGGTCTAGTTGAATGGTAGATCTCATGGGTGTATTAATTTCTCTAGCATTTTCAATTTCATTTTTCTTTAAAATGTTTATTTTGGCATAGAAAAGTTTCATCATCCATTCGCTTTACAATAAAACCAAAGAAATAAGTTAGCTTACCCATCATACTCATTTCAAATTATGTACTCAAGGTTCTTGAATATTAATTACACATATTTCATTTGTTGATCAAAATAAGATATCATCCACATATATTTGTGTTATGAGCAGATATTCTCCTACTTTCTTAATTAATAGAGTGGTATCTACATTACACTTAATAAAGGTTCTTTCTACTAGAAAAGTGCTATTCCTTTCATACCATGCCCTAAGTGCATGCTTTAATCCTTAAAATACCTTTTTCAACTTGTAGATATGATTAGGAGAGGTTGAAATTTCAAATCTAGGGGGTTGCTTTACATAAAAATTTTCTTTAGTTAACCTATTCAAAAAGGCACTCTTTACATCCATTTTGTACAGCTTAAAGACTCCAAACCAAGCAAAGGTTAATAATACTTTAATAGCTTCTAAACTAGCTACAGGGGCAAAGGCTCCTCAAAATCAATACATGCTATTTGATTTTACCATTTAGATATGAATTTATCTTTATTTCTCATTACTATGATAGAGTCATTCATCTTGCTCTTAAAAACCCCTTTGGTTTCAACAACACAATTATCCTTGGGTCTACTGATCAATTCCTAAATACTATTTTTATCAAATTGGTTCAGTTCTTATTAAATAGTTAGGATCCAAATTTCATCATATAGGGCTTGATCTATATTAGTGGGTTATGTCATAGATATAAAAGTAGAATGAATAATTTCCTTCCTAAGTCTATGCCTATCCTAACTCCCTTTTGAGGGATCTCCTGAGATAGGTTGTCTAGGGTGTCTAAAAGAATATATTAAATCTCTAGGTAAGGGCTCCTGAAGTTCTTCTCTATTTCCAAGGTCAATGGATTTTATTCCTTGGTTAACCTCTACATCTTCTATTTCTTCTAACCTAGGCTCACCAAATTTACCAGATTCTTCAAATACTAAATGGATGGTTTCCTCTTATTTAAAACTCTAATCTTTACCTAGAAAAGAAAAATCTAGGAAAACTCCATCAGATTTAGGGTCAATTTTTTTAAAAGAGATTTTCCATTTATTAAATCGAAACATTTACATCCAAAGACATGAAGGTGAGATAGATTGGGTGTTATATCATAAGTATCTCATTAGAAGTCTTTTTAAGTTTTAATCTAACATTTACCCTATTCAAAACATAACAAGTAGTGTTAAATGCTTCTATCATAAAATATCTACGAAATTAATATTATGCTAAAATGGCTCTAGTAACTTCTACTAGGTTTCTATTCTTTCTTTTAGCTATTCATTTTACTTAGGTTCTTTTTGTGTAGAAAAATTTTGTTATATACCTTGCTCCTTACAGAATGATTCAAATGTATCATTTTTAAATTCTTCCCCATGATCACTATGGAAAGTTGATATTTCACATCTTATGTTTCTCATTTTCCAAGTGAAGAAATTCCTAAATTCTGCAAATGATCACTTTTATGTGCTAGGAATCTAACCCAGGTGATTCTAGAAAAATCATCTATAGTTACATATCCAATGGTCTTCCCTCCTTGGCTGGTTGTACTAACAGGTCTAAAAAAGTCCATATGAAAAATTTCTATCATTTGGCTAATACTAAATAGGTTGTGCTTCAATCCATCTACTAATAAGATAATTTTAGTAATAAATTTTTTTGAGTTTCCAATCATACCTAAGCTCACTAATTTCTTGGTGGTGTTGTCTTTTAGTGTTACCTTACCTCTTTCCTTAGCCTCCAGCATAATGAATATCTTCATACCTCCATTCATGTGTCATGAACAAGCACTCCAGGTACTACATGCCCTCACTTGGCCTTTTATGTGAGCACCCCCACAAATTAAATCAAAGGATAGTTATGGAAATGCAATTGATTTGTGTTACACCTTATGCTTTAATGAATGAATTGCATGCATATTATGCTGAGATGAAAATGATTTTATCCACCACACTAGATTTGTTATATGTTGTATGGTGAAAGTGCAAGCTATGTGTCATAACTATGTTGTACCACTTCCTAGTAGTTTTTAATTCTTGTAGTGATGTGGGATTATATCATTATGTTTATGTAGGTGATGTTCTATCATTTTGAAGTCCATGAACTTTTTCATTTAGGAACTCATTGGCATATTCAAAACTGTTAAATTCAAGTCTCAATGCATGCTCATTTTGATAAAGTTTAGTTGCAAGTGTTTCTAGATCTTTGTGTTCCTCTACGAGATAAAGATGCTCAGATTTTAAGGACACATGGTCTTTGGTTAACTCAATATGATTATTGTTTAAATCATCAAATTCAATATGGATACATGTTCTTTATTTAATTAGAGTTATAAATTCTAAGACTATCATGCTCTTTTATAATTAACATTCAAACTAGCATGCATTTTCTTTAGCTTTCTTGACCCATCATGATTTTTTAGCATTCTCAAATATTTCATTATATGAAATATCACTTACCTCATCTTGATTATAATGATTAAAACTATCAATTTCCTTAAGGAATATATTGGTTACCTCCTCCTCCACTTTTGGCTCTGATGAGTCCAAAGTCGAGTTTGCCCAAAATGCCTTTTGTGTTCTTTGCATGCACTTTTTGACTTTAGTCTTCTCCTTATCCTTCTCCTTGTTTAGCTGAGCTTTTAGGTTGGGGCAATATGACTTTAAGTGACCTAGTTTCCTGCATTCAAAATACATCCTCAGAGAAAACCTTTGTATTTTTACTGATTTTACCTTTATTTTAGTCTTGATGACATCTTTACTTTCTCTTCAGAAAGCTCTTGAATTTCCAAGTCATCAATATTATGTCATCATCCTCATCAGATGTAGAGCTATCACTTTATGAATCATTGGCTTTTAACGCACTAGCTTTTTCCTTCCTTTTATCACCTATACCCAAAAAGCTTTGACTCAAACTTTTCTCATAGATAACGAGTGAGAAAAACATATAAGAAATAGAATAAACTTTTAAATCTTTAGATTCATATATTGAAGTGACTTTGGCATCTTATTTACTTGGTAAATAATATATAATTTTATTAACTTTCTCATTATTTGAAAGTTCTCTACCTAGATCAAGAAAGGATGTCACTATCTTAGTAACCCTAATATAAATATTTAAGATAGTATGATTATGTTTTTTGCAATAAAAGATCATAATCATCCAATAAAATCTTCAAACTTGATTAATTAACATTACCATTTCCTTTGTACATAATTCACAGTCTATACCAAATGTCATTGCTTGTGGTATAGGTAAAAACTCTCGTGTAATATTTAGACATAAGTACTTAGAAAAAGTAGTGTAAATATTTAACATTCCGTTGAACTGATTCTCTGTCTTCATTACACTATTCAATAATGGTGTCTCTACTTTAACACCATTAATAAATCTATAAGGTGCATATTATCCCTCTTGAAGCATATTCCACATGTAAAAATCAATAGATTGCAAGAAAGTAAACATACTAATTTTTCAAAAATTAAATTAAATATTATAAAAATTTTGTGGATAGAATAACCCTACATTATCTTTCTATTTCCAAAGTATTTGAGGGATCATATTACTTAAGGTTTCGTAAAATGCTACTTGTGATACCCGCTCTGATACCAATAAAAAATTCCATTGGGATGGAGTTAAGCAACATTTAACAGCCTTAGGCACACCAAGAGGGTGGAGATTTGGTTATTTAAAAATTTATTTAACACAAAGAAAAAAGCCTGTTTTATATTTCAAAAACAAGAATTAAATATTTTGATCAACCAATGTGAAAGATGATAAAAATCACAACATCCATAATCATGATGATAATTTAATTAGATCAAACTAATTTCAACCACAATATTTTTTAACTTATATTTTTACATAATATAAATTGAAAGAAAGAAAAGTATAAAAATAAAATTAATATGATTGCACATAAATTTTATAGTTGTTTGACTAAACAATGACCTACATTCACTCCCCAAAGCACTCCTCTTTGAGTATTGCACTAACTCTTAGTGTTTCTCCTTTAGCCCCCATAGCAAGGAGTAGAAGCCCTTATATGAATCATTTCAAACAACCTAATGTGGAGGAGAATTGAAATCCTTTTCACCCTCTTGGTGTCAAAAAGATCCTTGGAAGCTCATTTCACCCTCTTGGGGAAGGCAGGCAACTTGAAAGCTTTTTCACCCTCCTAGTGAAGGGAGAGTTCCTTACAATCCATTTTCACCCACTTGGGGAAGGAAGAGATTCTCGTAATCCCTTTTCACTGTCCTGGTGAAGGTAGAGAACCTTGTCTGTTGACCTTAAACATTTCTTCCTAGAGCATCCCCAATAGATCTACAAAGCCTAATAGAGGAATCAGGGTGGAAGCTTTCTTTGAGCATCCATGTGAAAAATCACCACAATACTTCTCCCTCTCATAAAACTTACCTTCTCCTTCTCCACTCTCAAGGATATCTCATAGCACTCTCATATAATTCATTCAATAGCCAAAAGCCTCTCTTAGAGACAATAAAAAAATATTTTATATAAACTTTCCAAATGTGCTAAAATTTTAATTCTACTAAAACTATTTATACAGTAGATTGACGATCTTATAATATGATTAATTAAAAAAAAAAAAGGATAACATACAATATGATGGAACAGTCCCAAGATGAACTACTCAAAATTTATATAATGATCATATAATATGATTAGTTTAATTATGTTTGTAATCATGCAGGATAATATTTGGGATGATTGAAAAATTACTCTTCCTATCGTATAGTATAGTTTACATCATGCCATAGGGTTAGCTTCAAAATTAAGTTTTTTTCCATGATGATCATTGAGATGAACATTTTTTTCTCTATATTTAATATAGTACAATAAACATAATGCAATTTGATCAGCCAAATTAATTAGTCCTTAATTTGATTGACTAATCATAGGGATTAAATTAAGTATATTTTTAATCTTTGCATTGTATGAATGTCATCATATAATATGATTAGTTCAAAAAAAAATATTTATTTAATTTTTATTAATAGTTAGTGTTTCTATTTTAAATTGATCATACATTATGAATAGTTCAATGTCATTAATTAAAAAAATAGCCTTTTTAAATTATTTAAAAAATAACAGACCATGCAGTACAATCAAGATTGTACAATCGGATTAGCTCAAAATATAAAATGCATTTTTTTCTCACTCCCTTATGTTTGTTTATGCACAGTCTTAAGAATAGTATACCCCTTTTTCAAGACTTTGACTTAAGAATTAAAAAAAAAAAAAAAAAAGACATCCATACTCTTGTTAACCATATTTCTATTCTACCTAAACTAGAGCCTTGAAACATCTTGAAGTATATATAATGTATGTGAAATGTTAGCACAGAAATAAATAAATAAATATATATATATATATATATATATATATATATATATAATGATTGGAAATATGAAAGTACAACCAATAATGTTTGTTATCAACAAAATCACAAGCTTGTGATCCTTAACTGTAACTGCATCACTAGAAATCTTCGAGTGATTTCCACTAAGGTCCTTCTGGTTTTCTTTGGGGTTAACTTCAATATTTTTGGGCAATGATCCAAGTTGTTTACAACAAAACGGTATTATAAGTTTCCCTAATTGGGTTTCCAAATTTTTGTTAAAGCAGCTTAACTTTGCAATTGAGTTCCTAATTAAATCATTACCTATTCAAATTTTATATACCTACTCCCGAATTGATTAATTTGATTAAATCTGTGAGATGCAAAGGTCTAGGATTCACTACAGGTTTTTGATCATTATTCCTATTTTCACATTGATTAGATTAACTTGCATTCCATTAGTTATTATGACCAACATTATTTAACCAACTAACATTAGTGTGGTTCCTCCAACCAAGATTGTTTGTAATAGAATTGGGAATGTTTTAACTTCTACTCAAATTCACATTTTTAATCCTTAAAAAATAACTATTATCATTAGAATTAAAATTATGCTCTTTTAATTACATAGATTATCGTTATGCTGAATAAATTTCAAAAGTATCTAATTTTGTAGAAATTCTAGCTACTTCTGTAGTAAGAATTGGCAAAGCATTCAATTCATAAACTCTAGCAACTCACCTAGAATTCAACAACATCTTAGCTTTGTCACTTAGAAAACATTGGGGCAGTCTAAGTCTAATAACATCAACACTGATACCATTATACATAACTATTGTAGAAATTTCTCAAAATTGGCTAAGTGTAAGTTAGCATCTACAACAGGAGTCCCCCAAGAATATTAGATATTAACTACATACCTGGCCATTATATGAAATAAATAAAGAACATGAGATATTGAAAATATCAATATAGTATTAAAGATAGAAGAGTCTATGTTAGCACTTACTATATTTTAACATCGTCAATAAAAAACTAGAGAATTAGACAGACATGGAAGATACAACAATTATACTCATTTTCATTTCATTTATTGAAACTAAAGATACAAGAGAAGTAATAAGAAAATTTTCACAACAAATGATCCATGATCTTCTCCACACTCCTTCCTCTAACCATAGATTTTCTTATACAAAAATTATAAGATCTCCACAATAAAATTATCTTGCACTTTCTTAGCCTCACATAGACTTTACTCTAAGTGGGCCTTAAAGAAAGACACTTAAAATTATAGAATTTTACTTAAGTGAGAAAACACACGAAGCAAGAGAACTTAAAAAATATTTATGTTAGACACAACATTATGAAACTTGATAAGGTGGCACCATGGTGTTATAAAATGAACTAACACCTCAACTCTATAATGTTGGATCAACTAGGGCACTAGCTAACTTGGCACATTTAATACTTGAAATGGATTTTCTTTTAGTTGAGTTGGTGTGGATTTTCACCTCAATAACTATTATATCATGGTGCTCCATAATTTGAGTGTTGCAACACTTGAATGTGAATTTTAAGGCTGAGATGCTGCAAGGATCGAAGCTTCGATGCTCATTTTCCAGAGGCTATAATGTTGTGGGGCTAAATTTTGTTATAGTTATATTTTGTAATTCCATGACATTAATTGTAGTGGTGCTCTGAAGCTTAAAATTTGAAAAACTGGTTCTACAAAGTATGAATTAGATGTCGGGGTTCTATGAATGTCTATGCTGCAATACTTTTGATGATGGCACTACATGTTATTTAGCACTTGTAATTTTTTTTCCATTCCTTTAACATTTTTTTGTTAAATATTGTTTTTTTAAATAGAGTAAATTATATTGTATTAAATATATATATATATATATATATATATATATATATATATATATATATATATATATATATATATATATATATATATATATATATATATTATATATATATATATATATATATATATATATATATATATATATATATATATATATATATATATATATATATATATATATATATATATATAAACTTCAAGACATAAAAAATGCACACCAAGCATTGGTTTTTGTTTTGAATTGGAACATAATTTTGATTATTTACGTCAACAATATTTAAGATTTAGATTTCAAGCAAAAGATTATGAAAAAATTCTTAAACACCAGTTCACTCCCCCCCCCCCCCCCCACCCCCCCCCCCCCTCCCTTCCTGCTTCCTCTAAGTCTGGCTCATATAAATTTAAATTATTTTTAAATAGAATTATGAACTTATTATTGATATCAAAATATGTTCTCATTATATTTTTGATTAAATATCTAGAGTAGATGCAACAGAACAATTCGATAATCATAACACCTCATAATGATTTTCAACCAACCTATTGCCACTAGTTGATAACATACAATTAGATTTCCAAAAAAATTGTATGTCAACATTTTCAAAATCATTTGATTTTTGTATATGGTGCAAGATACAATCTTGAGTTTTTTTTTTCCTTACCTTATTTTAAATGTTGTTAATTAGAAATCCGCTTTGATGAATGGTCTTTAGAACATATGGATCTTGCATAACATAATGTTATGTATTTGAACTATTTTTTTGGACACTTAAATTTGAATATTACATGCATATTTCTACTTTCATTAGTGGTAGGGAAGTATGGGACAAACTATATATTACCTATAACTAACAAAGTTAAATAGACATGCTTGAACTTATTGTTACATGAGTATGAAATCTTTTGCATGAAACTTACCGGATCAATTTTTGATATGTATTCTAGGTTCACTAAGATCATCACATCTCAACCTAACTTAGGTAGAGATTTTTCAAACTCTAAGATGGTTAACAAAATTTTATGTTTCTTGCAGAATCATGAGATGCTAATGAAATTGTTATTTCAGAATCAAAATATTTAAATGTCTACTTTATTGACAATATTCTTGGTTTTGTTATTTCATAAGAACAAATTGTTAGCCAATGTCATACATATGGAGGTAATGTGAATGCTGGAGGGAGCGAATAATAATGCTAAAGGCTGACATCATTAAAAGTAATGGTTCATAATGGAAGTGATGACATCACACTAATGACTTGATAATTTAAAAGCTTCTTGAAACACAAGCATACCATCCACTTTGACAGGAGGAAAGGTAAAGTAAAAAAATCTAATAAGCTTTATTTAGAGGTGATTTATTTTATGTTTAAAATTTTAGGGCACTTTAAATCCGATTGCCTATTTATCAAGAGTTACCTAACTAATGATAAGCATGAGTGAAAGTCAAATTTAATGAATTGCAATCTAACTCTTTAAAAGGCATTCTCGAAAAACTTTGAATCAAACTCAACTGAAATTGAACAAAAAGAGGAGAAAGCCAACTTATCCTTAATGTAAGAAAAATAGTTTTTGGTAGCTCTTACATTGTCAAGATATGGAATTTAGCATATGATTATTTATTATTTCTATCAAAAAAATTTATTGATTTAGAAAAATAAAATTAAAAAAACTACACTCTTAACTCAAAGTTTAATATTCTAAAATAAAAGATGAGTATACAAACTTAACTTAAGATTATTCCATTCTAATTAATGATCATATCACATTAATAAGATTTTGGAATCATGAACTAAATAGCAGTGTGTACTAAAAAACGAGCCTGTAGCATTAAATGAAAAATATACTTCATTAAGAAAAAAGCATGATTCCTTGAGCAAATAGCATATTGAGCTAGAAGAAGCATTTAATGTGCTCCTAGAGCAAGATTTAGATATTAATTTTAATGAGAATGAAGCATTATTTCAACAAGGCATTTAAAAACGTTCAAACAAACACTTTATTAAATTGATAACTAGACTTAAACAAACTACACTCGGGCCAACTCATAGTTGGAAGTCGCATCCTAGAACACAATATGCATCATCCTTCTCTAGAGGGATACCTCATCCACCATATAGACTAGTAAATCAATTTCTAAGGATTAGGTGATATTCATGTGGCACACTAGGACACATTACTGATATTGTGGGAGAGTTAATTATGTTTATTCTATTACTTGAAATTTTCTTAGTTTTTCTTTGATATGAAAAACCCAATAAATACACAAGTGTATATATTGATCAAATAATAAAGTGATTTTAAAAAGTGTTGATCCTATGAGAAAGTGTTCTGCTAACATGTTAATACAGAATAAAAATAAAGGTTGAGATCTTATCTCTACTGGAGAATGCAAATGAAAAGGAAAGAAACCGTATGATAAAGTGTTTTTTTACTAATGACTATGAATTACCTAAGTTTTCCTTAGTAGACTCTTCTATGTTTAATATGGATTATAGCATATGCATCTATAGATCTCTGTTGAGCTTGTAGGGATTTTAAGGGAGGTTTATATCCCCCATCAATGTTTATATCTCTATGGAAACTAAACAAAAATATTATAAATTAAGGCAAGCATGAGTTCTATTCCAACACTCCTAATTATTCTAAGATTTCTCCATTGAAGCAATATATCACACTAAATTTTGATAAAATATATAGACTTTGTATGCACTAAATTAAGAATGTGAGATCTTAAAATATCCATTATTCATTCAAAACACAAAAGTCTACATTAATACTTGTATAAAATTAACATCATTGGCTTAAAACTAGGAAATTAGCTAGCCATGGGAAAAAAGAGATAATCTTATTTAATTAAATATTATTTTTATTAAATTAAAAATTATGGTTCTTTATTCATCCAAATTATTAACTAGAGTTTTGTATTATTCCTAATATTAAATAACTTTTCATTTCTATTTTTATTTTTGCTAATTGATAATCAAAATGCAAGTACTGTGTAGAGGGCATTTCCAATAATCAAGCAATGTAAGAAATTTTACTAAAATATAAATTGAACTACTAAACATGAGTACAAATAAACTAATACAATAACTAATAGAATTAACAGAACTGCATAAAAACTAAAACATGCCATTCATTTAAGTGAAACAAGGTTTATAAGGCATACAAATAATACTACATAAATGAAATATGAAGTGTATAGTGCAATATCCATAATCAATACTACAATGGAACCAATAACTACAAATCACATCATGAGCTATAGTAGCCCTCCAAAATCATGACATCAACATAGGGATCTACCTCAAGCAAATAATAATGCGTAATTAAGAAAATAAAGAAGAACAACAAACCATGATCTTTATATAACTTTCTCCAAGCATGATTAGCACAACAAAGGAAAATAAATAAAACTTTATCATTTAGAGTCTCTATATTCCTCCTCTTCATTATCATCATAAACAAAATGGTGCCAAAAAAGTGGTCATATGCAAGGGTACCAGAAAAATGAAGTT
The DNA here is from genome assembly GCA_016618105.1 of Dendrobium huoshanense. Taxonomy (NCBI): domain Eukaryota; kingdom Viridiplantae; phylum Streptophyta; class Magnoliopsida; order Asparagales; family Orchidaceae; genus Dendrobium; species Dendrobium huoshanense. The sequence continues at coordinate 29,347,324 of CM028360.1, read as the reverse complement.
GATCCATATTTTTAATAAATTGTCTCCTCCAAAACATTCTAATAAATGCTCCATTAAACTTAGAAGTCTTGTGGTAATGTGTTTCCAACATATCCACATAATGGGCTTTCCAACTCTTTCTCGCATTATAAAAATTATAAACTCTATCGTTTTACTCTCCTAATGGCCACCTGCTCACTTAAAGTTATAGGAGAATGGGCATTAGATTGATTACTATTAGGTTGACTTGTCAGATAGGGCTCATTTTGTATGGCTTCTTCCTCTACATCAATCCAAATAAAACCCTAAATTTATTTCTTTGTGAGTACAAAAATGGGAAACAACTACACTTCTATAGATGCTCCCAAAAACTTCAATAACTATATAGATGGAATAAATAAGAGTGGGGTATGATAAACCTTCAGAGGTAGAGCCTTCCATGTTGTACATGAGAGATGAACGAATATTGTTTCTAATATTGATTGAATGGCCAACCTAAATGGAATAGTTCAAAACTTCTCAATCCATGGCAACTTCACTAATATTTTTACTTGGCAATAAACAAGTAGAAACAAAATATTACTATGTTCTAGAAATTTGGGTCATAATGGTGGTCAAAAAATTTATTTCCTTATTTTGCCTCTCATTCCAAATAGCCCCACATAAGAGTCAATAAAGTAATATCAAAACATCTTGATGATAAATCAGTGAAATACTAAAATTATATTAGTCATTAACTTTTGAATCACTAAGCTTATAGGTGTGATTAGTACTAGACGACTTGAAAGACACCCACTTACTTCAGACAATGCACTTGTTATTCTAAGCTTCTTTGGCATTTACAAAAACCTCCCAAAAAAATATTTACTATAGCAGCATGAGATTCCTCACAAGGGGTAACCCAACCCCTATTCACTATCATTTGGATGGCTTCCCCTTCTGATTTTCAAAAACCTCACTCAAGAATGAATTACCTATTCATAAATAGTTGGGTGTAATGGGTAGCACCATAGTTTCAAAACTCTTCTATCTAGCACAAACCTTAGGAGCCATAGGTACATTTGACTTAAAATGGCAAAAAAAAAAAAAAAAAGTTAATTAAGGGAAGAAAGAAATCTCAAAGCTTGGTGAAAAGAAAAGGAAAACTTGTATTTCCTATTTATAAATGTGGCTGGCACAATGGTACTATAATGGGCACCGCTACAAACCTAGGAAAAATAATAAATGATGACATGCAGACAAATAATTGTGTCAAAAAATAAAGGGCACATGTTAACTATGCATGAATGGGAAAATGGACCAATAAGTTTTAAACCAAGGTGTTTGAAACGTAAAATTTCTATGACACTTGAGAACAACCACAACTATGATGCTATAAGAAATAATTATAATTTTGACCAAACATTATGGCATTGAGGGAAGCACTGTATTACTTACTTAAGAATCAGAATGAAAGTAGATGCACCTTGTAATAATGTTTAATAATGATTTGTAGTAGTGTAGTAAATATAAATTTTGCAACATGACACTACATGGACTGGCATTATATAAGTGGAAGATATGCTGCGGTGCTTAAGTAGACAGTACTAAACATTACACAATATTAATTTTATTGAAACTTCAACAAAGTGGTTCCTAATTTAAATGTTGTAAAACTTGGCAATCAAAATGTTGAGGTGCTCTAAGAACTGGCACTGTAGCATTGGTTAAAATTTAATAATTATGTGATTTGTAATAAAATTGACACATAATTATATTAATTATAACGATACTAATTAATACACATTTCAAAAATATATTACATTTTTCATAATTATGATATCAACAATAACAATATTAGAATAACATAAATAAACAAAAACTTCAACAGTAAAACTAAGAACTAGCATCAATAGATTTCGGTTGCCTCCCAAGCAGTATTAAGTTTATAGTCTTCATATAGACTTGCCTAGATTTTTTTATTTGGCTGGGTTGCATAACTACCACTCCTCAATTGGTCCACATTAAGATCCATCCCTTAATCCTTTGGATTAATTTTAGTATTACTATGCAATTTTTCATGATGTATACTACTAAAATAGACTACAAGCTACATATTTGATTTTCCAAGTTCTTAAATTAAGCAGCTTGATTTTTAATTGATTTCCCAATTGAATTACTATCTCTTCCAAATGTCTTCCTACTTAACACACATTTCATAAATATATTACATTTTACATAATTATGATATCAACAATAACAATATTAGAATAACATAAATAAACAAAAACTTCAACAGTAAAACTTAGACCTAGCATCAACAGATTTGGGTTGCCTCCCAAGCAATATTAAGTTTATAGTCTTATTCTATACTTGCCTAGATTTTTTTTTTGGGGTGGGTTGCATCACTACCACTCCTCAATTGGTCCACATTAAGATCCATCCTTTATCCTTTGGATTAATTTTATTATTACTATGCAATTTTTCAAAATGTATACTACTAAAATAGATTACAAGCTACAAATTTGATTTTCCAAGTTCTTAAATTAAGCAACTTGATTTTTAATTGATTTGCCAATTGAATTTATATCTCTTCCAAATGTCTTCTTACCTTAGAACTTGTTGTTCTAATTAAAACCTTGGGATAAGGAGGTCTAAGATTGATTATAGATTATTTGGGATGATTCCAATTTCCTCTTTGATTTAATTGACTGGCATTCCACTAATTGCTACCACCAACATTATGATTAGTCCAACTAAAGTTAGGATTATTCCTCCAACTTTAATTGTAAGTATTAAAATATGGATTATTTTTTCTTCCAATGACATTAACAATCTCAACCCTTTGAGCACTATTCTCACTAATAGAATTCAAATCTTAATCTTCCAAAAGCATATGTAATCCATATTCTAAACTATCCCATCTTAAAAAGTAGCTACTACTTGAGCAATAAAAATTAACAAAGCATCTAACTCATATGCATCAGCTACTCTCTTATGATTCAACATAGCAGAAGGCCACTAAAAAGTATTTATTTCCATCTTAATTCATGCATAGGCTTCATCAAATGGCTTACATCTATGGGAACCTAAGGGAACCTACCATCCCATTATAAAAAGTCTGAATAATCAACTAATCAGGTAAATTATGGTGAAAGTATTTTCTAAGCATCTCCTTAAATCCCACCCATTATTCATAAATGAATTTCCTTCAAATTAAGAAAAATAAGTGACTTTTTTAATGCATAATACAATTCTTAAAAAAAAATTATGCCAAGTCACTCCAAGTGTTTATGGAGCCTGGGGGAAAGGAATTCATCAATATCTCGACTTGTTCCCTTAGTAAATATAAAATTAAATGAAGCCTAATAGCATCATTACGGGCAACATTATACTTGAATATTATAAAAAAAATTAAGAATCTATTTAAGTGTAGATTTGGTATCCTAAAAAGAAGTTCCCCCCAATTTGGATTATTAAACCATCTGAGAATATTGTGGTTTTTAGCTTAAAATTATTGGCCAGGATAGTTGGTTTATTAATATTCTAGTGAATTTCATATACTACAAGATTGGCATACTCTCTAAGCGGTCTTCAAAAATCTTAAAGGTGAATACGTTTAGCAATGCTTAAAGTAAAAAATATTTTTAGATATTTCAATTTTTGTAAGAGTCCACTAAATCTCTAAATCAAATGATAAGGACTCCCACACCAACAACACAAAAATTAAAGAAAATAATATGACATCGGGAAATACAAAATTTCTTTTATTTTTTAAATTATAATTAAAATAAATAATAAACAACAAACAACAAGATAGAGGATATAGGATACTTGTAAGATTAATTATTCATCTCTTTTAATAATATAGAATAATTTACCATTTCTATGTTACTTCCCTAGTAACTATGACAAAATCTTGTTGGTGTGGGTGCATGAATATGTTAACTATGGGTTGAAATATGCTTAGATTTCTTTGTCATGCAATACCCATTAAATACTAAAGTGCACATGTCAAACAACTAATAATGTGATTTGAGATAGTGTCAATCCTTTGGAAAGTGTTCTACTATCATATAAATGAACTAATGCTTCCTAATATAACCAGAATGTTTATCCTATTAAATGAAAGTAAGGGTTAAGATTTTGTCTCTATTAGAAATGTAAAAGAAAAGATAAAATACCAAATGATTATATTTTTTGGGCTAATGACTTGGAATTGCCTAAGTTTTTCAAAGTAGACTCATCTATGTTTGATATGCATCAGATTATATAAAACCCTAGATCACTATCAAGCTTGTAGAGATGTGAGGGAGGTTTATGGCTTTCTTATAATAATTGTATCTCCATAGAACCTAAAACATTAAACATCATATTTATGAGCACGTAAAAGTTCCATTCCAACACTCCGAAGAGTTCCTATATTCCTATATTAAGATAAATTTTCACACTAAACTATATCTACATAAATGCCCATTATATGGATTAAATTAAAATTATGAAGTATTGGAAATAACCATTATGAATTCAAAGCTTAGTGTATACTAATGCCTATAAAGGATTCACATCGTTAGTTCCAAACTAGGAAATTAGCTAGCCATAGAAATTAAAGAGAACAAACCAGAATTCAATTCTTATATGTAATAGAAAATGTAAGAGTAAAGGTGAAGTCAGATGTCAACCAGATTGTATACTATACTCTACATACTTGCTTCTCCTCCAAATTTTTTAATGCTTTAAAATAGATAGACTAGTGATCTTCAGAAGATTTTTTTTTTTCTCCTCATGCCTCCCTTACACTTTACTCTAAGGGAACACTACACGTAAGCCCTCAAGACTAACAAAAATTGATAAAATCCACTAAAATGACACAACTACCCACTAAAAGGTACTAAAAAATTATTTATACTAATATAAAAATGGAATCAAATGTCATGTATACTAGTTCTTATGAAGGATTCACATCGTTAGTTCCGAACTAGGAAATTAGCTAGCCATAGAAATTAAAGAGAACAAACTAGAGTTCATTACTTGTATGTAATATAAAATGTAAGAGTAAAGGTGAAGTCAGATGTCACCCAGATAGTATACTATACTCTACATACTTGCTTCTCCTCCAAATTTTTTAATGCTTAAAAATAGATAGACTAGTAATCCTCAAATGAAATAATTTTTCTCCTCAAGCCTCCCTTAGACTTTACTCTAAGGGGAGACTACACTTAAGCCCTCAAGACTCACAAAAATTGATAAAATCCACTAAAATGACACAACCACCCACTAAAAGGTGCTAAATATTTATTTATACTAATACAAAAATTGAATCAAATGTCATGGAGCTCGACACTAAGGCACCGTAATGTTTTTAAATGAACTAGCACCTTAACATTGCTAAGTGGTCTCACCTATAGTGTTAGCCTACCTCAATGCGTCTATTGGCTGAGCAGGCATGTCTTTTGAAAGAGTCAGCATGGCTCTGTTGACCTCATTTTTGTATGAGGTCACTAAGGCCTTTCCAAACCCCAGATTAATTCTAGATCCCAGGATCTACTCTAGATCTTAAGGTCCTTTCCTAAAGCCAGACCGTAGGATCCATTCTAGAGCCTAGGATTCCCTTAGACCCTAGATCTTAGAACCCCTCTAGATCTTACGATCAATGTAGACTCAAATCAATCACTACCCTTGATCAACTTCAACCTCAAATCAATTCCTACCTTTGATCAACTCCAACTTTAATTTAATTCCTACCCTTGACTAATTTGAATCTCAAGCTTCATTCAACTCAAATTCCAATTAATTCAAATTTTAAACATACCCAAATTTTGATTCAATCCACTTGAGAACCCAAATTTCAACTTAGACTTTGATTCCACCTTTGATCTAGCCTTGACCCTATCCATTCATTAACAATCACCACATGATTGTAGATGATTTGGATACTCCAATCATTCAAACTTAAGATCAAATCCAAATCCAGAAATCCAGACTCAAATCCAAAGTCTTAAGGCCCTATCCTAAAGAGCTTTTTCAAAGATTTTTCAAACATTTCAAAACCCAGTCAAATGGCCTCTGATTCAGGGTCTATCACTTACAAAGTGATAAGACATGTCTCTAGAGGCTACCCTCCAATTTTGAGCCCATTTTGAGGTCTCTAACCCCAGAATTTGAATTATAATCCAAAGGCTGTAAATCCTTCAAATATTTACAGCCTATGCCACTGGACCAAACCTCTTGAAGAGTTTAATCTTGGAGCCTTTATCAAAGCCTCCAATCACTTCCAAACCCTTGATTGCAACCTATTGAGCAGTAAACTGTATTTTTTCAGACCCATTTTTGACCCTAGTTGACCAATGGGTCAAGATTGACCAAAATACCCTTATGGGATTTCAAATGCCCATTTCAACTCAAATCAATTTCAAACTCTTTGAAACCACTTTCAATGAATTTCAAATATCAAACCCAACTTGTTGAACTCAAACCCAGACCTTGGGTCAACTTGGTTGACCAAGTCAACCAGTTTGACCCATTAACCCATACACCCCTCCTCTTTCAAATTTTTGAACCAAGTCCATTCCAAGTCCTTTGATGCATGGGATGACCCCTTGGACACCCAAGAGACCCCTCTTGGAGACCCAAGCCTTGGGCTTACTTGGGTTAGCCATATGGCTTGACCCAAGTGACCAAAGAGAGGCCTCCCTTGAGCCATGTTTTGATCTTAATCTAATTGAATTCAAATCAAGGTGTCATTGAGTTCCCATTAACTCAATACACCTTCCTTGACCAGCCCAACCCTGGGCTTACTTGGGTCAAGAGTTTGGCTAACCCAAAGTGCCTAAAATCACGTGGGATTGGGCCAACTCTCAACTTAAGCCCAATTGAACTTGATAAACACCTCTCCTAGGTGGACCTAGGTCCAACACACTTCCTCCAGCCAGCCCATGCCTTGGGCTAACTTGGGTCAAGAGTTAGGCTAACCCAAAGTAGCCAAAAACACTTGGACCCGAGCCATCTTCCAGCTCAAGTCAAATTGGACCCAATTGCCACTTGCATTGGGTGCACCAGACCTAGACCAACTTCCCACCTCAAGCCCAGGGTCTGGCCTGACCTGGGTTTAGCCCAAATTAACTTGAACCGAGTAGATTTGGATCAACCCGAGCAAACGTTTTACCCAGACCAAATTGGATCCAATTGTCACATGTATTGGGTGCACCAGATCCAGACCTATCTCCCATATAAACCCCAAGGTCTGACATGACCAGGATCGAGCTCAATTTGACTTGAACCGAGCAGGTTTGGGTCCAATCCAGCCACCAGTCCGATCCAGACCTCCCCAGGCCAAATTGACTCCACCTTTGGCTCCAGCATGTCCCCATCAGCCTCCCCCAGTCAACCCGACCAAGACCATGGCCGGCAACGGTCGGAGCCAATGGAATTTGAGCTCCGGTGGTCCCCTCCAGACAATTCATGGCTCAAGGCTGCTGTCCACCAGTTTGATCCCACGATCTCTCCCCTGGACGTCACCATCGTCCACCTGGAAGTGATCTGAGCCCTCTCCAGCTCAATCCCGGCCGTCCAAGCTCCCAAAAGGTGGCCGAATACCCTTAAGCTCACCAGACCTCCAAAGGAATTGGCATTCGCTCTCGATCGATTCCCAGAACTCTTTCAAACTCCCAGACGCTTCCTCCGAGCTCCCAGATCGATCCCTCCTTCTATTCGAGCAAGTGCCAGCGAAAGCCTTCAGCGTCCCGCTCGAAGTTGCCCCTCCGGCCGTCCTCCGGTCCCAACGTCTGAGGGAGAACTGTTCGCCACCATCCCCTGAAGCTTCCTGATAGAGAAGCTCATTCGTTGAGGCCTTCTCTGTGGTAATCTCTCCATCCCAAGCTCCCTAGATAGGTAGTCTGGTCAAGTGTGAAGGAAACCTTCACCCCAACGGATTTCCACCATTGGATTGAAGGTTCCCACCATCCTGATCCTCCCTGTAAAATTTCATCTGAGATCATCGGCGGGATCGCCCGGATCAAGCCGAAGAAGCCCTGTGGTCTCGGATACAAGCGGGAGGTTGAACACGAAATCCCAGCCGTTGATCTCGATCAACGGCTCGGATTAAATCCCACGGTATCGGAGTGCTGTTAATCCCAGCCGTTCGATCTGCCATCCAACGGCTGTGGTTAACCCAGCCGTTAGCCATTAGCGCCAATTATTACCTGGCGAATCGACGCGCGGCGCGTGTCAATGGCTGCTGACTGTGTAATTGCCGGATTAATAAATCCAAAAACTCAAGGGAACTTCAAAAATTAATAACTCCCTGTACACTTGTCTAAATAAGGTGTTCTTAGGCTCATAGGAAAGGTCTCAGGGAGCTCTATAAAAACCCTATGGTTCCGGACCCTGGTTAGATCAGTTTTAGGCTTAATTTCAATTTGAGAATTTTATGTATTTCTTTAATTACTTTTTAAGTACATGTCCACCAGGTCTGGAATTTTGGGAGATTGAAATTGTACATGTTTCTGACATGTCCAAATTTTATCTCCCCATTTTAAGTTGATCAAGGGTATTTTCCCTAATGTTTATGTTTAAGGGTCATGGTTTGACCCTTAAATTCAAAAGGGGATATAGACCTATCCAATGGGATTTAGGGTGTGATTTTTGGTGTGCTGATAATGTGTAGGATGAGGAGTGTAGAGCCACTAATTTTGCCCCAATCCAAGCCTAGGATAGACCCCCATAGTGATTTGAAGGTGACTTAGAGCTCACCCTGGGTGGTTTGGTTAACCACCTTAGAGTACTCCATTTGAGCTCAAATTTGGTGGGTTTAGTCCTGAAAGTTCGCTAGGGATGTTAAGCCCTGTAGAACTGGCCCAAGCTAACCAAGCGGAGGGGGGGGGGGGATGAATTGGTAATTAAAAATTTTCTTTTTACTAAGAGTGAAAATCACAAACCAAAATCACGCCACAAAAAAGAATAAATGCGAAAATAAAAGTGTGGAAGCAAGAAATCAAAAATACAGAAATTTATAGTGGTTCGGTCTACTTGACCTACATCCACTCCTTGGAGGCACCCTCCAAATATTGCACTACAAAACGTGACTCTCCTTTAGCCCCCACGGCTAGGCGGAGAAGACCTCACAAGAACCTCCTTTTTGCCACCCCGGCAAGGCAGAGAACCTACCTCCTTTTGCTTCCACTTGAAGCTGGCAGAGAACCACAACCAAAAGCTAACTTCTTACCTCTATCGACCCTTCCATGGATGAGAAACTCTAGACGAAGAACAAGCAGAGCGATCCTTGAAGCAACCCTTGTGAATCCCCTTATAAGCTCGCCCTCACAAGATCCTCTCTCTCTCCCTCTATCTCTTTCTCTCCTCAAGGTCTTCTTAGGTCAAGGCAGCAGCCAAAGGTCTTAAAAAACGTTGAACAAGAGCTCTTAAATAGAAGAGCTTCAAAGGAGCTCATTAATTGCAAGTTGCCGACTTTATCGTCCAGGCCGATATGGACATCGGCCTGGCCGATTAGTACAAATCAAGGAAGATCGGCCAGAGCATCGCTATGGATGCAAAACAGGACGATTGAAAATTGGCTTGATCGTCCAGGCCGATCTCATGATCGTCCTGGATGATCAGTTCTAATTAGAGGTAAATCATCCTGATAATAGCCCTGAATACGAGCTGGCCGATATTTATCGTCCTGAAGTAACTTAAGGTTTTTGACTGGATCATTCTGGCCGATCCTGCGATCGTCCAGGATGTTATGATCGTATCAATCATCCTTAATTACTCCCTTGATTTCCTGATCAATTAAGGCATAATTTGTGAATATCGTCCTGGCCGATACAGGATCGTCCTGGCCGATAATTTTAAAATACAATATACCTTAATTATCTATGTTGGCAACTTCTTTTTTTTTTTGATAATATCGTTCTGGCCAATACACATATCATCCAGGCCGATATGTTAATAACGACTGCCTTAATTAAGAATCTTTATTTAGACTTTCTTTTTTAAGCCTGATCGTCTAGGCCGATATAAAAAATCATCCAGGCCGATATGAGTAAAAATAGAAATTCTAAGTCTCTCAAGTGTGTGTGTGAAGGGTTACTTAGCATCAGTCTCTTTGACCATTACAAGTAGACTCAAGAAGTGTAAAAACAAAAGTACAGACTGACTCAACCCTAAACCTACGCAAACCTGAATTGGCTTCATCTTGTTTGTCTGATCTTCGATTCCTGAAACGTTAGAAGCAACAAGCAGTCCAAGAGAAATAGTATTTGTCAATCATCAAAACATAGGCCATGAAAATAGATTTGCAACAATCTCCTCCTTTTTGATGATGGCAAAAGACTTACGAAAATAAATTAGTAGTAAAAGTTCAGGATCGACAAAAGGAACCTCATAAACTTCTCCCCCATTTGACATATCAAAAAATGAGGGAACAAAAAATAAATAGCAAATGAAAAATATATTTTTTTTTATTTCTTTTTTGAAATCAAGGCATGTCAATGATATAGTATTCCATGTGATTGATTTAAAAAAACTTGTGAGTTAATGAGTTACCAATCTCATAAATCCATAGAATAGTAGAATATCCGTTCATGGTTTACCCTTAGCTCAAATGTTTTCTTAGAGTAGAATCGACTTTTGAAATCAATGACCTAACTCAAATAATTAATTGGATATTAGACAAAGAATCCACCCATCACTTTTCTTAAGAAAAATATCTTTATAGAATAATGAATTAAGGTAGATTTGTCACAATCGTATGATAATCGAGATCAAGACTTTGAGAACCAAAACTTCTAAGTTCTAAAAGATTTAAAAAGGGAGAATAGCTTACTTTTGAGTGGGCTCATTTTATGCTCTTGTCAATTGGCGCTTTGCGCATCTTTTTATAGATTTTTCAATTTTTGGCGTCTTTGCGCTTCTTTTGTTGGCATCATTGGCCAATTTTTTTATTTTTGCAAGCTAGATTCCCTTTTATAATTCTTTAAAAAATCTTAGTTGTGAATATATCTTCTCAGATATTAGAGAATAGGAGCTCTCTCTCTAACATAAGGAAGAATTGCCACAAGCAGGATTAATAATCAAAGACAAAAGTAACGAGGGATCTTGATGTGATAAAAAGACTTTAATCATTATAAATACAAGATAGATTTGCTTGAGGAAGCTTAAGAAAAGATCTTAATTTCATAAACAATCATTAATTTGAGATAGACTTTTGATTAGAAAAGAAAACTATGCCACTAAAATAGGTTAGAGAAAGAGACACAATCACAAAATATTCCTACCATCTAAGAGATTAAGTAGATGAAAACACATTGACTACAAATTTTCAAAAAACAAGGACAAGGAATATAATACCATATCAGCGATGATTTTGAAAACTAAGTTAAAAAAAAAAACACAAAAGAAAAATGAAACACACTAAAAAGTCAAATAAAAAAAAGGAAACAAAAAAGCAAAAGAAAATAGCTAAAAGTTTCATGCATTTATGTCAATCACACCTAATCTGGTCCTTAAAGAACTGAAAGTATCGAAGGCCAGTGGTTTAGTAAAGATGTCTGCCAGTTGATTTTCAGTTGTCACATGGTGTAACTCAATGTCTCCCTTAGTCACATGATCTCTAATAAAGTGATGCCTAATATCAATGTGTTTAGTTCTTGAATGTTGGATAGGATTATTAGAGATGCATATGGCACTAGTGTTGTCACAAAAGATTGAGATGGTGCTTACATGTAATCCTAGATCCAATACATGTTGTTTTAACCAAAGAACTTGTGCCACACAACTTCCAAGAGCAATGTATTCAGCTTCAGCAGTGGAAAGTGCATCATAGTTTTGCTTCCTACTAGGCCAAGAGACCAAAGATTGTCCAATGAATTGACAAGTTCCAGAAGTGCTTTTTCTATCCACATTTCATCCTGCAAAATCAGAGTCAGAAAAACCAATAATCTCAAAAGAAGTGTTGTATCTAGGGTACCAAATCCCTAAGCCTTGTGTCCCCAAAAGGTATCTAAAAATTCTGTTAACAGCAGTCATGTGGGATTCCTTGGGGTCAGTTTGAAATCTAGCACAAAGGCAAACACTAAATATGATATCAGGTCGGCTCACAGTCAAGTAAAGTAAAGATCCAATCACTTGGTCTATACTTCTTCTGATCAACTGACTTACCACTTGGGTCCTTATCCAATGGAGCACCAGAAGTCATGGGAGTGTTAATTGGCTTGGCTTTGTCCATCTCATATTTCTTCAAAATGTCCTTTATGTATTTTGTTTGATTTATAAAAGTTCCATCCTACAATTGTTTTATGCTAAACACCAAAAAGTAGGATAACTCTCCCATCAAACTCATCTCAAACTCTCTACTCATTATTTTAGAAAAATCATCACACAATTTTTTATTAGAAGATCCAAAGAGTATATCATCAACATAACTCTGAACAATGAGTAAATCATCTCCAATTCTTCTAAGAAAAAGGGTGGTGTCTACGCTCCCTTTAACAAACTCCCTCTCTAGTAAGAATGTGATAAGCCTCTCATACTAAGCTCTAGGTGCCTGCTTTAAACCATATAAAGCCTTTTTGAATTTAAACACATGATTTGGAAATTGAGAACTCTCAAAACCTGGAGGTTGTTCTACAAAAACATCTTCTTTTATTTCCACATTTAAAAAGGCACTGTTGACATCCATTTGGAAAAGCTTAAATCCTTTATAACAGGCAAAGGCTAATGGCACTCTAATGGCTTTCATTCTAGCTACAGGGGCAAAAGTCTCCTCAAAGTCTATCCCTTCTATTTGATTGTACCCCTTAGCTACCAATCTTGCTTTATTCCTTACCACCACTCCTGAATCATTCACCTTGTTCTTAAAGACCCACTTTGTCCCAACTACACTTTGTCCCTTAGGTCTTTCCACAAGTTTCCAAACATCATTCCTAACAAACTGATTCAATTCTTCTTGCATTGCTAAAATCCAAAACTCATCAGAAAGGGCTTGGTTAATGGTGGTGGGTTCAGTCATAGAGATAAAGGCAGAGTGGTTCACCTCCTTCCTAAGTCCATGTATAGTCTTAACTCCACTAGAAGGGTCTCCTAAGATCAAATCCTTGGGGTGACTTGTAGAGTATCTCCAATCTCTAGGCAAGGTGTGTGAAGTTTCTTCCCTTTCATCAAAATTTTCTACTCCTTGGGTGACTTCTTCTACTCCTTCATTCCTTAGGTGCTCACTCTCTTTCTCCAAATTTTCTACTCCACTTGTAATCTCTCCAACATCATCATCTTCTACTTCATGTTTCTTAGGATCAGACTCATCAAAAATTACATGGGTTATCTATTCCACCATCAAAGTTTTTTGTTAAACACCCTAAAAGACTTCCCAACACTAGAATATCCCAAAAATACTCCTTCATTAGATTTAGGATAAAATTTTCCCAAGTGAGACTTCCCATTGTTGTGAATGAAAACCTTACAACCAAAGACATGAAGGTGGGAAAGATTAAGTGTCCTACCCTTAAGGATCTCATAGGGTGTCTTCTCTAATTTGGCTCTAGCATTCACCCTATTCAACACTTAACAAGCTGTGTTAACCGCTTCAGCCCAAAAATATTTTGGAAGTGAATACTCAGCACGCATGGCTCTAGCAGCTTCCACCAAGGTCCGGTTTATTCTTTCAGCTATCCCGTTCTGCTAAGGGGTCCTAGGGGTTAAAAAATTATGGCTAATCCCCTTCTCCTCACAAAAAATTCTAAATCTTTCATTTTCAAACTCTCCCCCATGATCACTATGGATGGTCAAAATCTCACAACCTAATTTTTTCTGAATCCAAGTAGAAAAAGTTTTAAACTCCTCAAAAGACTCATTTTTATGTGAAAGAAATCTAGTCCAAGTGAACCTCGAGTAGTCATCAACAATCATAAAACCATAGACTTTCCCTCCTCGCTGGCACTGCTAATGGGTCCAAACAAATCCATGTGAAGGACTTCTAGAGGTCTAGAGGTGCTAATGTCCTTAATGGGGTGAAAAGTGGATTGGACTTTCTTTCCTAGTTGGCAGGTATCACAAAGGTGGTCTTTTGAAAGCTTAAGTTTGGGGAGACCTCTAACTATGTCCTTTTGGGTTACTTTTCTAAGGGTTTTCATACTTGCATGACAAACCCTCCTGTGCCACAACCAAGAATCATCAATCACAGTTTTTAAGCAAAAAGAAGCAGCACATTCAATGTTATTTAAATCAAGCATGTAAACGTTGTTGATCCTCTTTCCCTGCAAAATAGTGTTATTACTTAAACTTACAATGCATGAGTTTGCAAAGAATTGCACGATGAAGCCTTTGTCACAGAATTGACTGATGCTGAGCAAGTTGTGCTTCAATCCATCTACAAGCAAAACATTTTCAATCATAAGGTTCTTGGAATTACCGATTATACCTGCTCCTACCACCTTCTTGGTGGTGTTGTCTCCAAGAGTGACCTTGCCTACAGTCTTGGACTCTAGTACAACAAACTGGCTGGCATCACCAGTCATATGTCAAGAGCATCCACTATCCAGGTACCACATACTCTCATGAGGTCTTTTGTGAGAGCCCTCCTGCAAAATTACCAAATGTTAGATTTAGGAACCCAAGCAGGTTTTGGTTCCTTCTTATAAAGAGAAGAATGAAATGCATGTGTGGTATGCTGTGGATCATGCACCTTAGGTCTCCATACCCAATGTGTACTATGATGAATCGTGCAAGTGTGTGAGATGTTTCCTAGCATGCCACATGAAAAACATCTAACTCCAGGAAAGGGATTTCTTAAGTGGTTTGAGTTATAATGCCTCTTCCTAGGTTTTGGTAATTCATCAAAAGTATATATCATCTTAGTTTTCTTACATGCTTATAAATCATTTTGAAACATCAAATTTGTACTTTTTAAAACTTCATTTTCAATCCTCAAATTTTTTTCTATCTCCTTAGACTTCTTAAAATCAGATTCAAGTGATGTGTGTGAGACTTTTAATGCATCATGCTTTTCAACTAACTCACAATAATTTTTATTTAACTCATCAAATTCATCAAGTAAAGTCATATGATTTGAATCAATTGTTTGATGGTCTTTAATCAAAATTTCAAGCTCTTTTTATAGATTTAAAAATTCTAATTTCAAGCTAGCATGTGTTTTCTTTAATTTCCTATAAGATGCATGAACTTTTTCTGAAACTTCAAGAAGTTGATCATAGGAAAGTTCACATACCTCTTCTTGATCAGGATTGTTGTCTGCCATCAAGCATAATTTTGATGTCTCATCTTCTCGTTCTGTCTCTGATGAATCCGATGCCGAATCTACCCAAAATGCTTTTTGTACTCTCATCTTGTCCTTCCTTGGCTTAGGTTTTCCTCACCCTTTCCTTTGCTTGAGTGATCTTTAAGCGTAGGGCAATCAGTTCTCACATGTCCAGGCTTTCTGCATTCGAAACAAACAATATCAGAAGATCCTTTAACATGTTTATGTTTCTTACATTTTCTCCAACTTTGATGATGCTTTTGTTTCTTCCTTAGAAAGCTTTTGAATTGCCTGATGATGAAGGCAACTTCATCGCTTTTAGACCCGAAAGATTCAAAATCCAATTTGTGCGCCTTCAGTGCAATTATTTTCTCCTTTTTCTTCTCACCTGCATCAAGATTTCTTTGATTCACCCCTTGCTCGTAAGCAATGAGTGAGCCAAGTAAGTTATCAATAGAATAGGTGTTCAGATCCTTAAATTCAATTATTGCAGTGATTTTAGCATCGTAAGACGAAGGGAAGAATCTCAAAATTTTGTTAATTTTTTCATAGTTTGAAAGTTCTTTTCCTAGTGCATGCAGTGAAGTCACTATCTGAGTAAACCTAGTGTACATGTCAGAAATCGATTCATGAGGTTTCATACGAAAAAATTCGTAGTCATGCAAGAGAATATTTAAACGGGATTGTTTAACCTCATTAGTACCTTCATAGGTGATGCACAATTTATCCCAAATCTCTTTACCAGTTTTGCAAGTTGAGACACGCATGTAATCCTCAAATTTTAAAGCACAGAAAAACAGTTCAAACATTTTGCATTTAATTGGGCTAAATCTCATTAATTAAAAGTCTATTTAGTAGAATACCCTTTCGTAGTGTTACGATTCCCAAGGTTAGCCATGGATGTAATTCAAAAAGTTTTCAAACTTAAATTTTCGAATCCCGCTCTGATACCACTTAAAAGTTTGCTAGGGATGTTAAGCCCTATAGAACTGGCCCAAGCTAACCAAGAGGGGGGGGGGTGAATTGGTAATTAAAAAATTTCTTTTTTACTAAGAGTGAAAATCACAAACCAAAATCACGCCACAAAAAAAATAAATGCGGAAATAAAAGTACGAAAGCAAGAAATAAAGAACACAGAAATTTATAGAGGTTCGGTCTACTTGACCTATGTCCACTCCTTGGAGGCACCCTCCAAGTATTGCACTACAAAACATGACTCTACTTTAGCCCCCACGGCTAGGCGGAGAAGCCCTCACAAGAACCTCCTTTTTGCCACCCCGGCAAGGCAAAGAACCTACCTCCTTTTACTTCCACCTGAAGCTGGCAGAGAACCACCACCAAAAGCTAACTCCTTATCTCTACCGACCCTTCCTCGGATGAGAAACTCTAGACAAAGAACAAGCAGAGCGATCCTTAAAGCAACCCTTGTGAATCCCCTCACAAGCTCCCCCTCACAAGATCCTCTCTATCTCCCTCTCTCTCTTTCTCTCCTCAAGGTCTTCTCAGGTCAAGGTAGTAGCCAAAGGTCTTGAAAAATGTTGAACAAGAGCTCTTAAATAGAAGAGCTTCAAAGGAGCTCATTAATTGCAAGTTGCCGACTTTATCATCTAGGCCGATATGAACATCGGCCTGGACGATCAGTACAAATCAAGGAAGATCGGCCAGAGCATCGCCCTGGATGCAAAATAGGACGATTAAAAACTGGCTTCATCGTCCAGGCCGATCTCACGATCGTCTTGGCCGATCAGTTCAAATCAGAGGTAAATCGTCCAGATAATAGCCCTAGATACGAGTTGGCCGATATGTATCGTCCTGAAGTAACTTAAGGTTTTTGACTGGATCGTCCTGGCCGATCCTGCGATCATCCAGGATAATATGATCGTATCGATCATCCTTAATTACTCTCTTGATTTCCTGATCAATTAAGGAATAATTTGTGAATATCGTCCAGGCCGATACAGGATCGTCCTGGCCGATAATTTAAAAATACAGTATACCTTAATTAAATATGGTGGAAACTTCTTTCTGTTTTGAGAATATCATCCTGGCTGATACACGTATCGTCCAGGCTGATATGTTAATGATGGCTGCCTTAATTAAGAATCCTTATTTAGACTTTATGTTTTAAGCCTGATCGTCCAGGCCGATATAAAAAATTGTCCAGGCCGATATGAGTAAAAACAAAAATTCTAAGTCTCTCAAGTGTGTGTGTGAAGGGTTACTTAGCATCAGTCTCTTTGACCAATACAAGTAGACTCAAGAAGTGAAAAAACAAAAGTACAAACTGACTCAACCCTAAACCTACACAAACCTGAATTGGCTTCGTCTTGTTCGTCTGATCTTCGATTCCTGAAATGTTAGAAGAAACAAGCAGTCCAAGAGAAATAGTTTTTGTCAATCATCAAAACATAAGCCATAAAAATAAATTTTCAACAAGTCCTTGGGGTCACGTGATCTTATGGTCCAAATTTCGTCAAATTTGGAGTTCATTTGGTTCCTCAAGTAGGAGCCTCAAAAATCCTTCTTAGAAATGGCCTTAACCCGGATTAATTGATAATAAATCATTCTTAGCTTGTAAAATCCATTAAAATGTCCTTAATTGTCTTTAATTAATCCCTTAACCAACAATAATTGAAACCCTCTCAAATCGGTTCCTAGATTTGTCCTAGCTTGATCCTTAGGTAATTAGGGTTTAACCAATTTTGATTAACCTTAAAAATCCTAAATATCCCAAAAGGGCTCTAAACACTTGTTGATCTATCCTTGGGTCATTTATGACCTTTGGAATTGATCCCAAGGAGTTTATGGCTCATTCGGGTTCAAACCCATAAAGTAGACCCCTTAGTTGTAGTAATTTAATAATCCCTACGAATGTGTAAAATTTCAAAAATTCACTGTTAATTATGGAAAAATTTTGATTAATCAACTTAGTGGTTAATGACTTCAATTAGAATCTATCATTCCCTAAAACTTTAAACCTCCATAATTTAGTTAAAACCAAGGACTCAACATCTTAGGTGACCTTAGGTCAAAACGGGCCAGAATTTCTAAAAATCATAATTTTTTGTAGAAAACTCCAAGTTGAGTGTACTACCTATCTAACAACTCATAATTAGGTCTAGTAGTTATTAAAAATTTGAAACCCTTAAGATTAACTTTAATTTTAAAAGTCAAGTTTTTACCCCCCTAGTTAATGTATCCTTATAATCCTTTAAAACCCGTTAATTTTTCTAACCTCTAAAATCCTTTTAATAGGTCATTAAAATTCTCAACCAACCCATTAAAATTAGTAATTAATTCCCCTAATTTTAATTTACTCCTTTAATTCCAACCTATTTAAAATAACTTAATTAATCCCGATTGCTACTAGTAACCCAGGCCTACGAGGCTATTAGCTTAGCCCCAAGGAAGGTGAAATAAACTTCATGGCCTCGGTGTGAAATAAAGGTAGCAATCAATTAACTCTAAAAATATATTTAACTAAAATTCCTAATTTATTAATATTTAAAGTTTAACTTAAATCTCCCTTTTAGGCCTTAACAAATCCAAAACTTTAGATAACTTTAACTAATCACCCACCTTAGGATCTATCCCTGCCACACAACCTTCTACACACACTTTAGATGATATGCTAGGTCAACCAACTCTAGATCTAGGTTAGGCCGGTGTTTACTTTACTGCTGTGTGCCGGATTTTTTGTGGTTTTCACTGCATGTTGTGGATGAATTTGCTTTGCTGTGTCTGCTTACTTTTCTGCACTCTGTGGATGGATTGATGTGTTTGGAGACTAGATTACCCTTAGGTTAGGTACGATCTGGATGTTCACATAGTTTTCTGAAGGTGGCCACGCTCATGCAGGGCAGTAAAAAAGGGGTCTAAGTTAATAATAAATATCAATTGTTATAAATGCTTGCACAGGTCCTTCAGCTGTTAAAGCCCCCAAATAAAAAGAGCGTGACCAGTGTGTTTTACTTTCTTTTTGTATATATATAACTGCTTGGGAATAATTGCTTCTTACTTATTAACTGCTTAGGATAACCCTGCAGGTGAGTCTAGATTTTATTTTTGATGTAAATGTAATTTATATAATTGTCAAGTGTTGTGAAAGTTAATTTTGAGATGGGATACATAGATCCAAAGCTTGGATTCCAAAGAGGAAAGGATGCCCATTTGGGAAGAATTCCTTCTTCTATTTGGAATACCAAATTTGGATCACACTTCTCTTATACCCAAAGAGGAAAGAGTGGCCTTCCCCTTAAGGGGGAGGTGCCCTCTTATCCATTTGGGTAGTTCGCTACAAAGAATCCAAGGAGTTTGAAGGAAAGGAGTCCAAAGAAGGGCAAGACTGAAGACTTGAAGATTGAGAGTATCCCACTCAAAATTACTTGCATCATTATTAGGCTTAGAATTTGGGTTGTTGTCAGTGGTGCCCGGCCACTTTACTTTCTACAAAACTCTTCTTTGTATTAAGCAGGGCAACTTTGCCTATGGATATTTATTAATTAGTTAATATTTGATGTGATGAGTTGATTGCCTTTAGGATTGCTTGCTTTTCCTAGTTTTTTGGCGATTATGTGCCGCTTTTATTTTCGCCTGGATACGTGAGACTCGTGAGGGTGTGAAAGTTTTATACTCATAACTTTAAAAGTTTAAAATTTTAGTGAGTCTAAATAACATAGAAAGATAACGAATCTAAGGAATTAGCCGGGGATCGACCCCGGGGTCGCATGCATATTACTGCATTACTCTTCCCTTGTTTTAGACCCTTCCCCGCCTGTGGGTAGAGTCCGGATAGTCTGACCTATAAGGACGAGGTGCCGGACCTGGGGAAGCCCAGTCTTCTAAAAAATTATTTTGTAAGCCTGTTTTTAAAATTTCAAGCATATTTGATTTAAGTTTGTTAACTAGCATGCATTGCATTAGAAACAAATTAAAAGAGTCAAAATTTTAATTTCATAGTCCTTAGCATTTTGCACCCAACATAAGTCAAAATGGCCAATTAGGAAAATTTCTAGATGTCGGCTCCAACTCTCCAAAACTTTAAGTATAAATCCCTACCACTCTTTCATAAAAGACCGTACTCATCTCTTTTAAATCGACTAGGTGGTTAGCTGGCTCCCCAATCCAGGCCAGGGTAAGTCTAGGTTTTGTACCGCATTAGTTAGGATCAGACGACTGTGGTCTAGTGTCCAAAATAAATTTAGGATTCAGGGCAAATCTTTAATTATAAGACCCAAAATTTCGGGAATATAATCCCAAATTTCTAATAAAATGCTCAAATCAAATTAAATTTCCTTTCAATCCTAAAATATAAAGCCCAACACTTAGATTAAGTTGGGACACTTTCGGATGGTTCTAGAATCTCAAAGTGTCTCCTACCTCTCTTCCTTTGATTCAGTTAATAACTGTTAAATTTTGATCCACTCCCCTTTGATTTTCCAAAAGATTCTATTCAAATTTTTTTTTTTTGATATCACTCCTAGAAAATCTAAAAAAAAATTTTGTTCTTATTTTAATCGAGAGTTTTCGTAGGGGACTCTGTCTCCCTACGATGTAATTAACTACGAGGGCTTGGATATGAATTCGGAACCCCACACACCTGATTTTAAAATTAATCTTTTAAAAACCCTCTTAGATTTCTTTGGGAAAAATCAAAAAATGATTGTCGTTATCATATTAGAAGAATTATCATTGAAAGGTGATATCTCCCTTTGGGAGATACATCTCTCTTTGATAAGGCTTTGGATATGAATTCGGCAATCACACTCCTTGAGTATCATAACTAGATTATTTAGTTGAACTCTACCTCGTCCCCTTGGGGCCGTGTTAAGTTCTCTTTAGAATCTAGCCGTGATATTCAAGACGAATTACATAATTCTAATCCTGAACACCGTTGTGAAATTTTATTTTCACCTTTCGGGGTGATATACTTTTCCGAGCGAGTTGATTCGACTTCTAGAATTATAATTAAATCTCAATTTCAAAATTCTCAAAGAAAACTAATATTTTCAAAACCTGTTTTCAAAATTCCACCAACAAAACATGGCACGCCAGGTGGGACAAATCTCTCTCTCCATTTTTAATAAGAACGAAATTTTGTTTCATCGATAGTCTTAACTACCTTCCTTCCGTTGGTCCCTCAACCCATTGTCATCTCCATTGGGGGAGTGGGTGGCCAAATATTCATTAACTAAATATACAAAGTCAACTTTTTCAAACATTAAAGAAGTGAGGAGGGTTATACTATCTACTTTACTTAGGCCTTACAAATAAGCCTTTTGTCCATTGTAGCTTAAACTTAATCGTCCTGATTCATATGACCTGTCTGCCCTGGGATTTACTGCTATGAGAGACAACAATGTCAAATCAGAAAATACCAAATGGCTGGCTAATTGATTTTCTCTTTCGATCGAGAGTTGTCCTCAACTGTTAATGACCAAGGAAGCACTATCATCTTTGGAATGGGATTCAGTACCCTTGAGCTTTCTATGGATGGACATCAGATTGTTAGTTTGGATGCCAGTAAGGAAGTTCCTCCAGTGGTTGAGTTGATTGTGGGATCTGCACCCACCTTGCCAGTGATTAGTGAGGATCAGAAACAATCTGAGCCAGTTGTTGAGGCTCTTCCTGATGAGGAGCTACCTATTCCTGCCTCTTCTCCCCTTCTGAAAGGGAGCCGCTTCTGCCCCTTAGCTTCTGCTCAAGGGGAAGAGAGGATAGCTAGAATAGCCCGTTCCCCACCATGCCCAGTCGACTACTCGACTAAAAAAACTCCAAAAAAAAAGCATCTGCAGAAAACAAGGGCTTTGAGAAATATAATCCACACCTGTGCTGCACAATCTAGGCAAACAAAAGAGCAATACATGAAACAGTTAAAGGGAGTGATCTCTCATCGCTTCCAAAAAGAAGTGTTAAAAGAAGAGGCGTCTGAGGCAAAGAATTTGACTCCACAACCTGTTAGGAGAAATAAGAAGTATGTTAGATAGCTCGCCACCTCAGTACTAGTTGATGGATACCACTGGGTGCCACGCCCCCCTTCTTCCAAGACGGAGGGTATTATGTTGACTGGGTCCGAGAGAGGCCACCATTCCGTTGGTAGACCCCGGTACCCCCTTCGAAAGCTGTAAGGTTGGCCTCAGTAGTTGTCAAGCCTAAGGGGAATGAAACTCAAAACATTTGGACATCAAGGGCAAGAGACCCAAATCCCCTGAGAAGAAGTTTGTCCCAAAAAGGACTAAGTTGGAGAATTTACCACCACCTCCTAAAAACCCTCAAAGTTCATTCTCCAACTCCAACGAGCCCAGTTAAATCTCCTCCAGTTTTGATTGAGCCGATGGATGTTCAACCTAGTGCTTCTAGTTGATGCAGTACATGGTTCTTTTCCAGTCAGTCCTAGTTCCTGATTCAGTGATTGATTCCAAGTTGATGATCCAGTGGTTGACAGCCTAGATTTATGTGTCATTCCTGGGCTTCCTACACAAAAGTCTGAGGACCTTACCCTACCTGATGTGGAAGCTATTTCTCTACAAGCTCCTGCTTCACCTCCTTGAGGTATATGTCCCTCTCCTTATAGAGAATGCCACTTCCCCGACTACCGATCTTGGGACAGTCGAGAAGGAAGGAATTGACCTAGATCTTAAGATAAAAGAAGAGCCAGTTACAGAGTCTCAGTCAGATCCTTAATCCAAAACTTACAGAAATCATTGCTCTCCTGGATTCTGAAGAGTTGTTTGATATGGCTGAATTAAATACAAGGGATACTTACCCCTTCGATCCTAAGTCAATTGGGGATAGACCGGTCGAAGAGATAGTACAAGAGATAAGAAAAATTCTGTTAAATAAAGAGGGAATAGCTTCTTTTGATCCAGACCTGGATGACCTCCTAGGAGAGGAAGATGATTATGTTGGTAGCGTCTCCATGGTCGAAACTAGACGTTCCAACATGAGGAGGCCTGAACCTGGTAAACACCGACTTGCCAGAGATGATGACCCACAGGTTGCTGGGTCCGATTCAGATGATTTTGTCCATAAGGGCTAGGGGTGAGGAGCATATTAAAGATTTAGAGAATAAGTTGACAACTATGATGTCACAAGTCAAAGAAATGCAAGAAAGATTTGACAAGTCAGAGCAGGATTCACTTAAGATTCAACAAACGGCTCGAGAGATTGTGGAAAGGGTTAAGAAAATAGAATCTAGTCCTAAGCCTCCCGAGTCAACACCAGTGATTCCTTCTTGCCTACCAGAGGCACCTCCAGCACAACCTACAGTTCCCCCTGTTCCTTCAACTCTACCCCAGAAAGACATTAAGCAACTGATTGAGGACCAGGTAAGGGAGGCCTTAGCCTTTTCCTAAGGAACCACATCTTTTACAAAGGGTAGACCTTACCCCGAAGAATATGATTCAGTTCCTTACCCAAAAGGCTTTGTGCCACCAACTTTTAAAATTTTCACTGGAATGGAAAACCCGAGACAACATCTAGCCCACTTCAGAGCAAGTTGTTGCAATGTAGGAGGGTCAGATGCTCTACTATTTTGTCAATTTGTAAGTAGTCTGCCCGACATTGCTTTTGAATGGTACGCTGATCTACCCAATGGTTCAGTAAAAACCTTTAGCGATCTAGAAAACCTTTTCCTTAAAAGATTTTCTGAAGCGCAACAATGAACTACTATGGGCGATCTTGTTGTTGAAAAACAAAAGCTGGAAGAGTCTCTGGTTGAGTACATCTTGAGGTGGCGAAACCTCTCGATGAAATGTGAACCCCAGTTGCAAGAGCAACATGCGGTGGAAATCCTCCGTAAGAATATCCACGGCCCTGTTGCTTATCTCCTGAAGGGTTTCACCATTAAAACTTTTAAAAAACTTCTTAATAAGGCTAACAATTTGCAGGAAGAGGCTCATAAGATGCCATTCCTACGAGAGCAGTCTGAAGACAAGAAGGGTCCCAGATTGGTTAAGACTTTTGAGAAAAAGGTAGTAGTGTCAGCAGTCGACAAGAGAAAAAGGCCAATGGCTAGTCAGCCCAGTGTTCCTCCACCACCGCCGCCACAGCCAGCTCATAGATAGTCCTTTCAGGTCGCTCCTCAATACACCAGAGACCCTAACTATGTCCCTTTTAAAGAGAGATTGGTAAAACTATATCCATTTAAGAGGGAATCAGTTAAGAGGATTTTCAAGAGTCTGTTGAAGAAACTAGATTTTCAGCTGCCAGAGGCCAGGAGGCCTGAAGATGAAAGTAAGAAAGATGATCCCAAGTATTGTCCATACCACCGGATGCTTAGTCATTCTCTTGAAGATTGTGTTGTGTTCAAAGATTGGCTTGAGACGAACTAAAACCAAGGTAACATCATAATACCTAAGAAATACTTGGTCGATCCAGAGAAAGCTTCAATTAAAACCATCTCAGATAACCCTCTTAACTCTCCTTATTTTGTTGAAGTTGGTTGGGATATTTCTTTGTCCCAGGAATTTAAAAAGTCGATTAACAAGTCTTTTCATCTTTCTCAACAGCTGACTAGGATAGCCCAGGCCCCGATGTGGAAGGTTGACCTGGATGCTTTGCAAGAGGATGTTGAGACATTTTCCTCTCCAGTAGTCACAGGAACTACTGTTAAACGCTTAAAAGAAAAGGAAGTTGATTTTGAAGAGAGGAAGTGTATAGATGAGAGATGTATTAGGATGGCGGATGGGGGTGTTAAAACCCTCTCCCCTCTTTTGTTATCTGACTTTTACTTTGTCCCATCAAAGGCGAAGGGTCAAAGGATGAATAAAAAACATTCTTCTACTTCTGTCTTGATGATTAACCATGGAAATGAAATGCAAGTTGATAATTCTCATGTTTTAAATCAAAATTCTGGTGAAGAAAGTCTCAATATCAAAGAGATTGACCTTCCCGAACTAACTATTCAAGAAGAGGCCGAATGTGAAGCTTTATCAGAAAGTGATTTCCCTCAAATCAATTTTCAAGGAAATCCTGTCTTGATAGAACTTTCAGATTCTGACTCGCTTTCGGGCAATGATGATCCAACGCCTATGGTGTGTGTAGACACCGCCCTAGTTTGCCCTCTCGAAGATATCGAGCAGGTTCAACTCCGTGGCGGTAAAGTCATACCCCCTAGGCTTCCCCCTCAGGAGAAAGGCAAGTAAATTCCCTTCAAAGATCTAAATCTAAATTCCCCTCAACAACCAGACTTTCCTTTAATTCCTTCGGGTTTAGAGTCTGTCGTTCCTAAGGTTGATTACAATATTTTAGCCAACCTTAGGAAGCTGCCAGCGAAATTAAGTATTTATGACGCCCTCCTTCTCTCTAAAGAAATGAGGGAGTCTTTGATTAAAGCACTTCTCGACCCCGAGATTTGTTTAACCCAGTTGGCTGCAACTTCATAAGGTGAGGCATTTTACTTCAAAGAGGTTCCTGGAGTTACCTTTTAAGATGAAGATTTGCTCTTGAGAACTGCCGACCATAATCATCCCCTTTACATTACTGTAGATGTGGGAAACTTTAAGTTATCATGAGTCCTTGTTGATCCGGGTGCATCGGTCAACATAATGAACATAAAAACCCTCGCATACCTCAGAGTTGATACTAGCAAGCTCTCAACCAATAGGTTGGTGCTTCGTGGGTTCAATGAAAAGGGTGAGAGGGCTTTAGGTTCAATCACCCTGCTCTTACAAATAGGAGACTTGAAAACTGAAGCTAAATTTCATATAATTGATTTGGCGACGTCCTTTAATTCCCTTTTAGGTAGACCTTGAATTCATGAATATATAATGGTTCCATCTACCCTTCACCAATGCATCAAGTACCAACGAGATGGCATTGAACACGTGATTAAGGGTGATCTGCAACCATTTTCTATTCAAGAAATTGGGATCTATGAAGATGCTACATATTTTGTTCCAAAAGGGTCCTCGTCCCGCTCTAAGTTAGAGATCAAAATTGAGGAGAAGTTGGTTGGACAAAAGTCTAATAAAGAGAAAGAAAAAGAAAAATTTGTTGATCAAGAAATGATACAATTAAGTAGTGAAGACGACTCCGACATTGTTGACCTTAGGCCTCCAAACAAATTACCTCAAAGAGGTGGGAGGATGGCCTTAAGGGCACGAGGTCGAGGCCGTGCCTCATTAGAAAGGAGAATAGCACTTGTTTATATTTATTTGGAATCGGATTTCGATGTTGAATCTAAGGACCAAGGTGCTACTTTCTTCCTCAATTATAAAAATGCAAATACTTCTCCAAAATTTGATCTCACCTTAGAAGAGGACAGTGACATTGAGGGAGAAATTGTAAAGGTGAAAAGTGACGAGCCTGAATTAACAATGTACGAAAAGCTCAGTAGAAGGATTGAGGCCCTTTCTCTAACCCCACTATTAGCTAGTAGGATTGCAAGGTTAGAAGTTAAAGTGGCTCCCAACCTGAACAGTGAAGTAAAGAAAGTCCAGAAATTCTTTCCTGGCTCCTCCTCCGCAAGGGATGAAAGTGATGTAACCCTTGAGGAAGCAGATATTAATGAATTAATGGAATTGCCTTTTGACTACTTCCCTGTTTGTGTGAAAAATACTTTCTCTAAAGGTTCTGTACCATACCGATGGACTAAGGGTCAGTCCAGATACCACGAAAATATTTGGAAAACAAAAATTAAGGATAATCCCAAAAGTGGTATTGGCTTTGGAACCGTTAGTTCATTCGATGACGATGAGTATTGCCTAATGATAACTTACCATCTTGAATCGCCAAATGTCCCTACTGATCCTTTCTGTGTTCTTGATGGGCTCTGTTTGGAGACTTTAGACGATCCTGATGACCTTCAAGTTTGGGATGCACCCCCCTGAATTAGAAGAAGAAATTAAATCGACGGTCGATGAATTAAAAGAAATTAACCTGGGAACCGATGATGACCCCCGTCCAATCTTTATAAGTGCTCTGTTGAGCGAGGGTGAAACCAAAGATTTGATTCAACTTTTATCTGAGTTTAGGGATTACTTTACCTGGACATACGACGAAATGCCAGGTTTAGCTACTTAGGTAGCAGTTCATAAACTTGGAGTTCGGCACAATGCCATTCCTGTCAAACAAACTCCTCGACGCATGCATTTGGAAATTGAACAACAAGTCGTTTCTGAAGTTAAGAAATTGGACGAAGCTGGGTTTATTCGAGAGGAACAATACCCCTCTTGGGTGGCCAGCATCGTGCCGATCCGAAAGAAAAACGGTCAAATTCGGATTTGCGTCGATTATAGGGATCTGAATAAGGCATGTCCTAAAGATGAGTTCCCTCTACCAATACCAGAACTCATGGTGGACATTGCCTCCTCACATGCCATTTTCTCATTCATGGATGGCTCATCGGGTTATAACCAAATGAAGATGGCCCCAAAAGATGAGAGAAATACTGCGTTCAGAACCCCTATTGGTATATTTTGTTACAAGGTGATGCCATTTGGCTTAAAGAATGCCGGGGCAACCTACCAACGGGCCATGACCCGTATCATTGATGATTTAATTCACAATCAAGTTGAGTGCTATATTGACGATTTAGTTGTCAAGAGCAAGGTCAAAGAGGCTCACATGTATGACCTAAGAGTTATATTTGAACGGTTGTGCCGCTACAATTTGAAAATGAATCCCTTGAAGTGTGCCTTCTGCGTCACCTCAGGGAAATTCTTAGGATTCGTAGTGAGGCACCGCGGAATCGAGATAGACCCTGCTAAAATCAAAGCCATCTTAGATATGCCATCTCCTAAGAGCCTTACCTAGTTAAGGTCTCTACAAGGTAGATTGGCGTATATAAGGAGGTTTATTTCTAATCTTTCCAGGAGATGTCAACCCTTTTCTGTCCTTTCAAAAAAATATACTAAATTCATATGGGACGAGAAGTGCCAAAATGCTTTCGATAACATTAAACAATACCTTTATAATCCGCTAGTTCTGGTAGCCCCAATTCTGGGAAAGCCGTTAATTCTCTACACTGCAGTCTTAGATGAGTCTTTAGGTGCCCTGTTGGCTCAAGTCAATGACGAGGGGAAGGAGAACGCTCTTTATTACCATAGTCGAAGACTTCTTCCTACCAAAATTCGATACCCATCAATTGAGAAGCATTGTCTTGCTTTGGTTTTTGCAACTCAGAAACTGAGGCACTACTTGCTCTCGCACTCAATCAGCTTGATTTCAAGAGTTAATCCTTTGCAATATCTTATGACCCAACCTACGTTGTCAGGACATTTAGCCCATTGGTTTATAATATTACTGCAATTTGAGATTACTTTCACTCCTCTTCGTGATGTGAAAGGATAGGATATTGCCGATTTTCTGGCAGCACACCCACTGCCGGTAGATTCTCCTCTGAACAATGATTTAACCAACGAACAAATCATGTGCTTGAGGGAATCTGGCGAGGCCATCTGGGAATTGTATTTTGATGGAGTAGCATCCTAACGTAGGAATGCAACCCAACAATCTGTAATTCCTGGAAAGGCTGGAGTCGGTCTAATTTTCATAACGTCGAAAAAAGGAATGATGCATTTTTCCTACCATTTATCGGAGCCCTGCATAAATAACGAAGCTGAATACGAAGCTCTGATAACTGGTCTGAAACTTACGATTCTAAATATTGGTACTTAAAAATTTTAACCCTCTTTTAAAATTATTGGAAACTAAAACTTTAGTAAATGAGTTTTTCTAGAAACAGTTTTTCAACCATAAAGTATTTAATCACAAAAAGATGGGCTCCGACCAACCACTTCTTAAGGAACACCAATGCTCACTTTCATGTTGGAGAGACTAGCACCTTACTCAAAGATATTAGGACAATTCAACATGTCCTTTACACCTCTAATTAAGATCTTTGGAGATTCCCAGTTGGTGATTAACCAAGTGACCGGAACTTATAAAGTCTTGAATCCTAATCTCCTAAGAAAATCACTTATACCACCACTTTTCGGCGGTACACACTTCACTTGTTGGATCAAATTCCTACCGCCACTTTATATAGTTTTATTTTTTTATAGGTCTTTTTTTTTTCCCCGTGGAAGTAACTATGCAGCGAATGCCTTAGCAAAACTTGCAAAGGAATTTGCATGTCCTTACGCGGGCGCGCGGGAGGATTCCATCCCTATAGAGATTCAGGGTCGTAAAGCCGTCTGGCCGGAGCGCGGGAGCCGCGGGGGGGGGGGGGGGGGGAACCTGGCCGGAGCGCTTATCGCGCGGGATTGGAACACATCTGAGTAGTTTTTTTTTTTTTTTAATTTGAGTAAGACTCCCCTTCAGATCGGAATTCTTTCTGCCTCTTCAACAACCAACGAAGAAGGTGATTGAATACGACCCTTAATCGACTACCTTAAAGAAGGGAAGCTTCCCCAGGATAAGTCACTCTCCAACCAGATTAAGAAACGTACCCTATCATACGCACTAGTCAATAATTTGTTATACCGTCGGTCCTTCGATCACATGTTGTTGTGCTATTTGGACAAGCGAGAAGCCCTGAAAATTGTTAATGAGGTTCATTCAGGACTATGCGGTGCACATGAATTGGCTCCAAAAATGAAACTAAAGATTAAAAGACTTGGATACTACTTGCCTACAATGATTGACGATTGCATTAATATCACAAAACACTGTCATCAATGTCAGGTCCATGGCGTGGTTTTACATCAGACGCCTAATGTGTTACACCCTACGATAGCCTCGTGGCCCTTCGAGAGTTGGGGCACAGATATTATTGGGCCGATTGACCCTCCCTCCACGAGAGGTCATCATTTCATATTAGCAGCGACTGATTACTTTTTGAAGTGGGTAGAAGCAATTCCCCTACGCAACGTAACATCACACCATGTTTTAAAATTCTTTCGTGACCATATCGTATATCGATTCGGCGTACCCCGCAGAATCATATCCGATAATGGGTCCGCATTCAAGTCTACAAAAATCAATAATTTTGTAAGACGCCATAATATTGATTGGAGATACTCGACGATCTATTACCCTCGGGCAAATGGATTAGCCGAGGCCTTCAATAAAACCTTGGTGCAAATTGTTAAAAAGACCGTTGATGATAATAAACGATAGTGGGATGAGCAGTTGGTGGAAGCTTTGTGGGCTTATCATACCACTTATAGAACTCCGACCCAATCCACCCCGTTTTCACTAGTGTATGGATCTTAGGACGTTCTACCCTTGGAAATACAAATCCCTTCTCTCAGGATTGCAGTTCAGAATCAAATTACAAATGAACAAAATGTAAAACTACGATTGGAAGAACTCGAAGGCCTTGAAGAGCGATGTCTCCAAGCTCAACAAAGTTTAGAGTTATATAAGTCTCGTATGGTTCAAGCCCATGATAAGCTAGTGCGACCTAGGACCTTCCAAGTAGGAGACCTGGTGTTGGTCCTTCGGAGGCCTATCTTAGCCCATTGAAAGTTGGGAAGCAAATTTGAACCAACTTGTGAAGGACCCTTCGTCATAGAGATTGTCTACGAAGGAGGCTCCTATCAGTTAGTAGATTGTAAAGGAAATCACCCAATGCTACCTGTTAATGGGCGTTTCCTTATGAAATACTATGCTTGATGTAGCTCGTTTTATCAATTAATAAAACTTTCTTCTTTATTCGCAACCCAGTTCTTTCCTTTGTAAATTCCCTTACTTTTAACGCTTTTTCACCTTCTCCTTAGGGTCTGATCGTTCCCTCCCTTAGGATCACACCATTCGCTAGTGGTGGAGTACGCCCTCCGTGGCACCATCCTAGTTTGCCAGTTTCGGTCCTCTGTGTGGAGAAAGTTTCCTCCCCACATGACCATTCGCTAGTGGTGGAGTACGCCCTCCGTGGCACCATACTAGTTTGCCAGTTTCGGTCCTTTGTGTGGAGAGAGTTTCCTCCCCACATGACCATTCGTTAGTGGTGGAGTACGCCCTCCGTGGCACCATCCTAGTTTGCCAGTTTCAGTCCTCTGTGTGGAGCAAGTTTCCTCCCCACAAGACCATTCGCTAGTGGTGGAGTACGCCCTCCGTGGCACCATCCTAGTTTGTCAGTTTTGGTCCTCTGTGTGGAGCAAGTTTTCTCCCCACATGACCATTCGCTAGAGGTGGAGTATGCCATCCGTGGCACCATCCTAGTTTGTCAGTTTCGGTCCTCTGTGTGGAGCAAGTTTCCTCCCCACATGACCATTCGCTAGTGGTGGAGTACGCCCTCCGTGGCACCATCCTAGTTTGCCAGTTTCAGTCCTCTGTGTGGAGCGAGTTTCCTCCCCACATGACCATTCGCTAGTGGTGGAGTACGCCATCCATGGCACCATCCTAGTTTGCCAGTTTTGGTCCTCTATATGGAGCAAGTTTCCTCCCCACATGACCATTCGCTAGTGGTGGAGTATGCCCTCCGTGGCACCATCCTAGTTTGCCAGGTTTGGTCCTCTGTGTGGAGCAAGTTTCCTCCCCACATGACCATTCGCTAGTGGTGGAGTACGCCCTTCATGGCACCATCCTAGTATTCCCTACTTTGCCAGTTAATTTGCCTATTTTGAGTAAGTCTTCTATCAGCATCCTATAGGCCTAAGGTTGGGTGATACCCTTCCTTAGACCCAATGTTAGATATTCCCTACCTTGGTTTCTCCAATTTCCTTGTCTTGAGGTTGGGAGATACCTTCCTTCCATAGGTGTAAGCCTTCCATTAGCATCCTGTAGTCCTGAGGTTGGGAGATCCCCTCCCCTACACTTTTAATATTCTATTTCTATTCTTGATTAATTTGGCTTCATTCAACTCAAATCCCAATTATTTAAATTTTCAACGCCAATGTGTGATTCAATCCACAGAATCCAAATTTCAACAGAAGTTCCTCCTACCACACACATGATTGTAGATGATTGATTCTCCAATCATTCAACTTAAGATCCAATCCAAATCCAGGGTCCAGTCTTTTTTGACCTCATTTTTTGTATGTCTATCACTTACAAAGGTCACTAAGGCCCAGAATTTCCAATATAAACCCCAGATTAGTTTGATTCTAGATCCCAGCAATAAACTGATTTACTCTAGATCTTAAGGCCCATTTCAACTCAATCAATTCCTTCCCTAGAATTTCAAATATCAAACCCAAGCCAGACCTTAGGATCCATTCTAGAGCCTAGGATTCCCTTAGACCCTAGTGTTGAGTCCAGTAATTAGGTTGTTAATCCTAAATAAATGTCCCACGGCTACCAAGAGGGGGGTGAATTGGTAGTTTTAAAAATTTTAAACCCTCTTAATAATAAAGTTGAACCGAAATAAAATTTTCTTTTAAAGTTAGTAGAAAAATGTTTTTCAACCACAGAGTTGTTAAAACTGAAATTCAAAGTGCGGAAACGTAAAAGCAATAAAGTAAATGACACCAGATTTATAGTGGTTCGGTCTATAACCAGACCTACATCCACTCCTCAGAGGCACCCTCTGAGTATTGCACTAATACCACAAAGTGACTCTCCTTTAGCACCCACAGCAAGGCGGAGAAGCCTGTACAAAACACTCTTTTCACCACTACCCGGTGCGGCAGAGAACCGTCGTCCTTTTACACAATCCACAGTGCTGGCAGAGAACCGTCGTCCTTTTACACTCTCCTAGTGTGGGCAGAGAACCCTAAGGCTGTTCACACTCTCCAAGTGTAGGCAGAGAACCTTCTCCCTTTTACACTCTCCTAGTGTGGGCAGAGAACCCTCGTATGTTCACACTCTCCAAGTGTCGGCAGAGAACCGGACCTTTTTGAATGATCTTCTCACAAGAATCTAGAAAGAAGAAAGAAAAGAGTGAAGAAATCCAATTTCACAAGTAGAGACTCTTACCTTAGCAATCCAAGTGAAGCCTTCTCGCTCCAGTGGTAGGAATCCTCCTTTGAATGCTCTCTTCCACTCTCTCCTTGGCTATTCTCTCAAGAGGCACGAAGATCAAATGACAAAAAGATTGGGTGGCAGTCTAATTTGGACCTTTTATAGAAAAGACAAGAAAAACCGCCCAAAAACTGCAAATTTCTAATTCTGTATGCAGTGGATCGTCCTGTACGATCCTGGATCGTCCTGGATGATTTTACTTAAACGATCTGAAACGACCCAAATTGTATATGTGTACGAAATGACTTCGTTCAGCTGATCGTCCTGTACGAACTAGATTCGTCCAGTACGAATGGTTATTACCAGGTCGGTTCTAGAAACTGCTGAAAACTGTTCTAAGTCGGTTCATCGTTTGGACGAAAATATGTTTGTCTGGACGAAAATTTTCCAGAGAGCCGATCGTCCTGGACGATTATTTATTTCGTCTGGACGAAAATTTTCCAGAGCACCCATCACCGCGGACGATAATTTGTTTTCGTCTGGACGAAAATTTTCCAGAGAGCTGATCGTCCGGTACGATATTTATTTTCGTCTGGACGAAAATTTTCCAGAGCACTTGTCGCCTCGTACGATGATAAAATTCGTCTGGACGAAAATTTTACAGAGAACCCATCATCCGGGACTAAAATAAAATTCGTCCTGGACGAATAGGACTTAGAAAAAAAATTTTTCAAGCAAGTTCCTATTCGTTCCAAGTGCTCTACAGGAGATAACTGACAGATCGTCCAGTACGATAAATATCGTCCTGTACGATCAGTATAGAATTTTAAGATCTCCTAATTTGTGTGTGTGAGATTTTATTCGCTCAATTACAATCACTCCCTTTCAAAATTAATTTAAAGAAAATACAAACTTCAAATAAACAAAATATCATATGTTGAATTTGATTTGAAGTTTTCATAGTCTAGAGTCTGATTTTCCTGAAATGTTAGTACACACAAGAGCAAGTGCAAATCTTCTAAAATTGTTAGGAGATAACTATACATCTGAACAATAATGTTTGGAATCATCAAAACTACATAAGTTGCACAAATATAAATCATTCAAATAGCAACTATTCAAACAATCTCCCCCTTTTTGATGATGGCAAAACAATTATTATTAGTACGGTTTCAAGTTAAAACATATCTCTTATCTCCTAAACTCCCCCTGAATTTATGAGTACATTAAAATAAGGAGGCATTAAAGAACAATATTTAACGAACAATATTTTTGTTTTTCAAAAATTTTTAACACAAACAAATAAATAACTTGCAAACAGAACAATTAAAAATAGAAAACACAAAAACCACAAAAACAAAACATAATAATCCCAAAAACACAAACATAATAATTCTCCCCCTTTTTGACAGCAACAAAAAGTGAAGAAGAAAAAGACAAAAATGTAAATAATTGTATGAAATTCATTGTTAAAATTTAATCTAAATTGTGATTTGACATAGGGTATGCAATTTTAAATTAAAGATATTAGGTCAATCATAGAAATTTATAAAATTTATGAAATGAAATAACATTGTAAGTAAGAAGAATTTATCAAAGACATGATTCAATTTAGACATTTTGATTATTGAAAATCATTACAAGTGAGATGTAAAAAAAATTCTATATTTCAAAGTTCAATAGAATATAAATGAACATTAGATCAACTTGAATTAAGAGATTGAACGAATTTGGAAAGAAGAGAATTACCTCATGTGGTGCTTTGCACATCTTTTCAAAGTTTTGGAGCACATTTTTGTGCATTTTTCTTTGGTTGGGCTTATTTTGTGCCTCTTTTTCACTTTGCAAATTTTTGTGTATTGCTTTTGATTTTTGTACATTTGTACAATGTTCAAGAGTAATTTGACCAATTCTTTCCAAAATCTATAATCTAAAATTTCAAATATTTCTAGGTGCATAAATATCATTTGAGCATAGAAATACAAAATAAGAAAACATCAAAATTGCAATAACAATATTAACTTTTATGTAGTCTAAATGAATAGACATGAATTTAAAAGTTCTAATTACAACAAGTTATAAACAAATTATAAATTTAGAAAGTCTAGATTTTCTAATATAGATAATCTCAAATTACAATCGAATTTAAGCACTATGTAGATTAAAAAAAAATACTAATGAAATTCATAAACATTAGCCACATTTCAAAACAAATCTAATAAAAACAAACTTTCATTAAAATTAAAGGAACGAATTACACAACAAAAAAATTGAACTTAGAAACATAAAAGCGAACAAAAACAAAACAAACAACAAACCAAAAAAAAATACAACAGACACACATAAAAAAAATTCTACTGTTCTGGAGGAGGAGGAGGAATGCCGCCAAAGAGATTGAAGTAGGAGGCCATCAACATTACATTGGTATTATTTCATGAACTTCATCTTTAATGTTACCAATGTCTTGTTGCTGCTGCGTATAAGTTGAGCATCAAATTGATCAAATCTTTGATCAATGTGAGTCTCTAGTCTATCAAATCTCTCAATCAGATTCTGGTAATCTGATTGAGAAGCAGAAGCTTGCACTCCTTCTTCTTCTTCTTCTTCTGAAGCACTGCCATGTGCTTTTTCTTTTTCTTTTTCTCCTTGAAGAGCAGTCTGAATGATGCATCGTTATAGTAAACTGGCTCTTCATATTCTTCATCAGGATGCACTATATTGTACTTCTTCTCCAAAATATAAGTAATTAAGTGCCCTAATGAAATGTTCTTCTTCCTCTTCTGATCAGGATGTCCTATTTTGAAAGCCCATAGATATGATCTAGGATGAGTTGGGCTTCATCAATAGGATGTCTTTGCATGATTAAAAAGTTAGAACAGAAAGGAGAGGAGTAATGTTAATCCTATCACCAGCTTTTAGGAATAATTGAGGATCTAAGGATATGCTGGATGATTCTGGCATCTTGGGTCATACCGGATACTCTAGCAACATGATAGTTATGCCTGTCTCTCTAATCACCCTATTGATTTCAAACCATTTGAAGGTGTTTTCTGATGTTAGGGTGTGGGCTCTATATCCTTCAGTTCTTAAGTTTAAAAATGCACCAAGGTCGTGCTTGGTGATCTCAACTTTTTCTTAAAAACAAAAGAACTAATGATAGAGTGGTCAGAATTGAAACTCATGTTGGCTAGAAAGTAATGGTAGGTTTGCTTATTGTAGAAGTGGACAAGAGAAAGAATGAACTGAAATTGGGTTGAGGCGAAGAGGTGCAATACCCGAAATTTCAACTCTGTTTGGATAAGAATGCGAGACGGAGTGATTTTTGCAGATGCAAAACGAGGAAAAGATTCCTCATTTGCCTTGGAAAGAAAGTTGTCTGGGGCATTCCTGTTAGGTTTCTTCACCAAAACTTTTTGCCTTTTGCTATAGGAGGCCATAGTTGATTTGATGTAGAAAGGGATTGAAAAAGATGTTTGAAAGTGTGATTGTCAAGTTTGAAAGCCTTCATATTTAAAGAAAAACGATACGTTCGTCCTGGACGAAAATATTCGTCCTGGACGAAAAATTATCGTTCGTCTGGACGAAGTAATTTCGTACAGACAATCCAATTCGTCCAAAATGTAACGGCTTT
Source organism: Dendrobium huoshanense (assembly GCA_016618105.1). Lineage (NCBI taxonomy): Eukaryota > Viridiplantae > Streptophyta > Magnoliopsida > Asparagales > Orchidaceae > Dendrobium > Dendrobium huoshanense. The sequence goes on along the minus strand of CM028360.1, from coordinate 29,310,698 downwards.
TCGTATTCAACACAACTTACGATGCGTCCCTTCGTACAGGCTTTTTGACTTGACCGATCGTACATACGAAAAAATTTCGTACAGACGATCGAAAAGTGTTTCGTTTTAATGACTCTTGAAAACCGTCCCCTACAATGAACCGACACATGTTCGTACAGACGAAAAAATTTCGTACAGACGAAGTTCGTATTAAAAACTGTCTTATCCACTCAACCGCTGCATTCAATCGTCCCGACGTTTGAGAGAGAAAAAAATTTGTCCTGGACGATTAAATATCGTACAGACGATCAAATTAAAAACTGCTCTCAAAACGGTTTAAATTCGCGCAAACTGTTCCTTCACATATCGTCCCGTACGAAAACATTTCGTCCTGGACGATTTCCTCCAAAAAAAAATTTAATTTTGAATTTTTTTTTTAAATTAACAAAATCAACAAAAATAAAAAACACAGAAAACATAAAACCAAAATCATAAATCCAAAAACAATTCATTAAAAACACACAAAATTCACAAAATTACAAAAACAAAATACAACAAGTATCAATGTTGCAAAGACATTTTAGTTAAGCATTCAAATCAATAACACCAAGCCTTGTTCTTAAAGTACTGAAGGTATCAAAGGCTAAAGGTTTTGTAAAAATGTCTGCAAGTTGATTTTCAGTTGAAACATGTATGAGTTCAATTTCTCCTTTGGATACATGATCCCTTATGAAATGATGCCTTATATCGATGTGTTTGGTTCTAGAATGTTGAATAGGATTTTTGGAAATGCAAATAGCACTAGTATTGTCACAATAAATTGGAATAGTGCCTATAGTTAATCCTAAGTCAATCAACTGTTGTTTTAACCAAAGTACTTGTGCCACACAACTTCCTAATGCAATGTATTCTGCTTCTGCAGTAGATAGTGCCACTGAATTTTGTTTTCTACTAGACCATGAAACTAATGAATTTCCAATGAATTGACATGTTCCAGAAGTGCTTTTCCTATCCACTCTACAGCCTGCAAAGTCAGAATCTGAGTAACCAATAATTTCAAATGAAGAGCTAAACTTAGGATACCAAATTCCTAAGTTTTGAGTTCCTAGTAGATATCTTAAAATCCTTTTCACTGCTGTCAAATGTGATTCTTTTGGATCTGATTGAAATCTAGCACATAAGCAAACACTAAACATAATATCTGGTCGGCTAGCAGTCAAGTAAAGTAAAGATCCAATTATCCCTCTAAATTTCTTTTGATCAACAGATTTTCCCTTAAGGTCTTTATCTAACTGAACTGAAGAACTCATTGGTGTACTAACAGGTTTAGCATTGTCCATTTCATATTTTTTGAGGATGTCCTTAATATATTTGGTTTGACTAAGAAAAGTACCTTCCTCAAGTTGCTTAATGCTAAATCCTAGAAAGTAATTTAAATCTCCCATTAGACTCATTTCGAATTCACTACTCATTGTTTTAGAAAAATCATCACAAAGATGTTTATTTGAAGATCCAAAGATGATGTCATCCACATAAATTTGAACAATAAGTATATCCTTTCCAATTTTCCTTAAAAAGAGAGTTGTATCCACACTTCCTTTTTCAAAAGATCTTTCAAGTAGGAAGGTGCTTAACCTCTCATACCAAGCCCTAGGTGCCTGTTTCAATCCATATAATGCCTTTTTTAATTTGAAAACATGATTTGGAAATTTAGAATTTTCAAACCTGGAGGTTGTTCTACAAAAACATCTTCTTCAATTACTCCATTTAAAAAGGCACTTTTAACATCCATTTGAAACAATTTAAAACCTTTAAAACAGGCAAAGGCTAGTAAAACCCTAATTGCTTCAAGTCTAGCTACAGGGGCAAAAGTTTCCTCAAAATCAATTCCTTCAATTTGATTATACCCCTTAGCTACTAATCTAGCCTTATTTCTAATGACTACTCCTGAGTCATTCATTTTATTTTTGAACACCCACTTGGTTCCAACAACACTTTGATCTTTTGGCCTTGTAGTTAGTTCCCAAACTTTATTTCTTACAAATTGATTTAACTCTTCTTGCATGGCCAATATCCAAAATTCATCTGAAAGTGCTTGATCAATGTTAGTGGGTTCAATAGTTGAAATAAAGGCTGAATGATTGACTTCCTTGTTTAATCCACGCCTAGTTCTAACACCCTCACTTGGTTCACCTATAATCAATTCCTTTGGATGGTTTTTAGAAAATCTCAAATCTCTAGGCAAAGGGTCTTCTCTTTCTAAATTTTCTTCCACATTTTCTTCCAAATTTAATCTATCAATCTTTTGGGAGTTTTCTTCAATTTCTTCTTCAACAACTTTTGGCTCTTCCATGTTTCCATTTTCATCAAAAACAACATGTGTGGTTTCTTCAATGACTAAAGTTCTTTTGTTGAATACTCTATAAGATTTTCCAACACTTGAATATCCAACAAAAATTCCTTCATCTGATTTTGGATCAAATTTTCCTAAGGCAGATTTTCCATTATTATGTATGAACACCTTGCAACCAAATACATGCAAATGAGACAAATTTGGTGTTCTACCTTTTAGCAACTCATAGGGTGTTTTATTCAAATTTGATCTCACATTCACCCTATTCAGAACATAGCATGCAGTGCTAACCGCCTCAGCCCAAAAATATCTAGGAAGTGAGTATTCTGCTAACATTGCTCGGGCGGCTTCTATTAATGTTCTGTTCTTTCTTTCAACTACTCCATTTTGTTGAGGAGTTCTAGGTGCAGAAAAATTGTGATCAATCCCCTTTTCTTTACAGAAATCTTCAAATCTTTCATTTTCAAATTCTCCTCCATGATCACTTTGTATAGAGATTATTTCACATCCTAGTTTTCTTTGTATCCAAGTTGAAAAATTTCTGAATTCCTCAAATGATTCACTCTTATGAAAAAGAAATTTAACCCAGGTGAATCTTGAAAAATCATCTACTATAACAAATCCATATACCTTTCCTCCTAGACTTAACGTGCTTACAGGTCCAAAAAGATCCATGTGAAGAATTTCTAATGAGGTTTACTGGTCCTAAGATCTTTATTGGACTTAAAAGAGGACTTCACTTGTTTTCCTAATTGACATGCATCACACAGATGGTCCTTAGTAAAGTCTAGTTTAGGTATTCCTCTCACCAAATTCTTTTGGGTAATTTTTCTAAGATTTTTCATACTAGAATGACAAAGTCTCCTATGCCAAAGCCATGATTCATCAGAAACAGTTTTCAAACAAAAAGCAGTAGGAGATTGAATACAATTTAAATCTAGCATGTAGACATTGTTCACCCTTTTTCCATTTAAAACAATTTTCCCATTTAGGCTAATTATGCAGCTAGTAGGTAAAAATTTTACATTATAGCCCTTATCACATAGCTGACTTATGCTAAGCAAATTATGTTTTAAGCCTTCAACTAATAAAACATTGTCTATGAAAAAGTTTTTCAAATTTCCAATCATACCTGATCCAACCACTTTCTTTGTGGTATTATCTCCAAGTGTAACCTTGCCTCCACTCCTGGCTTCCAGCGTTATGAATTGAGCAGTATCTCCAGTCATGTGCTTAGAACATCCGCTGTCCAGGTACCATATACTCTCACGAGGTCTTGTGTGAGAGTATTCCTGCAAATTCTCAAATGTTAGACCTGGGAACCCAAACTAGTTTGGGTTCACCTTTATGAAATTTATAATCAGATGCATGTGTGATATATCTAGGTTTATGCATCTTAGTTCTCCACACCAAATTAGGTTTCATCTTTAAAGTGCAGGTGTGAGATATATGTCCCAAAAATCCACAATTGTTACATTTAACATTAGGAAAAATATTCCTATGTTTTCTTTCATATGATTGTCTTCTAAGGGATTTCATGAATTTAGGATAATATTTAGGATTTGTAAAATCTTCAAGTTTAGGGGGGTTCCTATTATCCTCGAGAGCTCTTATAGTAAGTTTGTAAAATGAATTCATATCCTCCAAGATTCGATTTGTATAATTGATTCTATATGTCTTGCTCTCAGATTCATCCTTAAATTTCTTAAATTCTTTTTCAAGTTCAGCATAGGATGATTTTAAATTCTCAAAATTTTTATTCAAGTCATCATATTCATCAAGTAGTTTCATGTGGTTGCTATCAATTAAAGCATGATCTTTCCTAAGGATTTGTGTTCCTTATTAAGCTCTTCCAATTCTAAAACTAAACTAGCATGCATCTTTTTCGTTTTCCTATATGCATCATGCATGTGTTCAGAAACTTCAAACAATTCATTATAAGTTAAATCACATACCTCTTCTTGATCTGATTGTTCAGATTTATCTGCCATCAAGCAAAGGTTGGTGACTTCTTCTTCTTTTTCAGTCTCAGATGAGTCTGAAGCTGAGTCCGCCCAAAAAGCCTTTTGAAACTTCTTCTTGCCCTTCTTTACCATTGGTTTCTCCTCTACCTTCTCCTTGCTAGGAGTGGCTTTGAGTTTTGGACAATCAGTCTTTATATGACCTGGTTTCCTGCATTCATAACAAATCACTTCATTAGAAACCTTGCCATTTCTGTTATACTTACCTCTATTCCATTGCTGGCGTCTCTTCTGCTTCCTCTTTAAAAAGCTTCTGAATTGTCTAGTCATCAGTGCAATATCGTCTTCATCCTCAGGTTGTGAGTGTTCACTTTCTGACTCTTCCACATTTAGTGCAATATTCTTGTCCTTTCTTGGTTCACCTGCATCAATCTTTCTTTGACTTACTCCTTGCTCGTAAGCAATGAGTGAACCAAGAAGATTGTCAATTGAATAAATGTTCAGATCTTTAGACTCTGTAATTGCAGTAATTTTAGCATCATATGCAGTAGGTAAACAACGAAGAATCTTATTAACCATTTCAGCATTAGTTAATTCCCTACCAAGTGCATGCAAAGAGGTGACAATTTGAGTGAATCTTGTGTACATGTCAGATATAGATTCATTAGGTTTCATGCGAAATAGTTCGTAGTCATGTAACAAGATATTGAGTCTTGATTGCTTAACCTCATTTGTCCCTTCATAAGTAATACAAAGTCTATCCCATATGTCTTTTCCGCTTTTACAAGTGGAAACTCGCATGTAGTCTTCAGATTTTAAAGCACAAAAAAACTATTTAAACATTTCGCATTTAATTGTGCTAAGTCACGTTCTTCTATAGTCCAATCTGCATAGGGTGTATCTACCCTAATTCCATCAACTAATCTAGTTGGTTTTGTGTAACCTTCCTGGACTAGCATCCACATGCGATAATCAAGTGACTGTAAGAAAGTAGACATGCGTGTTTTCCAAAAATCAAAAGGAATATTGTCAAACAGTGGAGGTCTAGTGATAGAGTAACCCTCAGGTGTGTTTCGGTTTCCAAATGTAGCCATCTACGTTAATCAAAAAGTAGTTCAAACTTATGATTTTGAAACAATGCTCTGATACCACTTGTTGAGTCCAGTAATTAGGTTGTTAAGCCTAAGTAAATGTCCCACGGCTACCAAGAGGGGGGTGAATTGGTAGTTTTAAAAATTTTAAACCCTCTTAATAATAAAGTTGAACCGAAATAAAATTTTCTTTTAAAGTTAGTAGAAAAATGTTTTTCAACCACAGAGTTGTTAAAACTGAAATTTCAAAGTGCGGAAACGTAAAAGCAATAAAGTAAATGACACCAGATTTATAGTGGTTCGGTCTATAACCAGACCTACATCCACTCCTCAGAGGCACCCTCTGAGTATTGCACTAATACCACAAAGTGACTCTCCTTTAGCACCCACAGCAAGGCGGAGAAGCCTGTACAAAACACTCTTTTCACCACTACCCGGTGCGGCAGAGAACCGTCGTCCTTTTACACAATCCACAGTGCTGGCAGAGAACTATCGTCCTTTTACACTCTCCTAGTGTGGGCAGAGAACCCTAAGGCTGTTCACACTCTCCAAGTGTAGGCAGAGAACCTTCTCCCTTTTACACTCTCCTAGTGTGGGCAGAGAACCCTCGTCTGTTCACACTCTCCAAGTGTCGGCAGAGAACCGGACCTTTTTGAATGATCTTCTCACAAGAATCTAGAAAGAAGAAAGAAAAGAGTGAAGAAATCCAATTTCACAAGTAGAGACTCTTACCTTAGCAATCCAAGTGAAGCCTTCTCGCTCCAGTGGTAGGAATCCTCCTTTGAATGCTCTCTTCCACTCTCTCCTTGGCTATTCTCTCAAGAGGCACGAAGATCAAATGACAAAAAGATTGGGTGGCAGTCTAATTTGGACCTTTTTTCAAACATTTCAAAACCCATTCAAATGGCCTCTAATTCAGGGTCTATCACTTACAAAGTGATAATACATGTCTCTAGAGGTTTCCCTCCAATTTTGAGCCCATTCTGAGGTCTCTAACCCCAGAATTTGAATTAAAATCCAAAGACTGTAAAACCTTCAAATATTTATAGCCTATGCCACTGGACCTAACATCTTGAAGAGTTTGATCTTGGAGCCTTTATCAATGCCTCCAATCACTACCAAACCCTTGATTTCAACCTATTGAGAAGTAAACTGCATTTTTGTTTAGACCCATTTTTTATTCTAGTTGACCAATGGGTCAAGATTTATCAAAATACCCTTATGGGATTTCAAATGCCCATTTCAACTCAAATCAATTCCAAACTCTTTGAAACCACTTCCAATGAATTTCAAATATCAAACCCAACTTGTTGAACTCAAACTTAGACCTTGGGTCAACTTGGTTAACCAGTCAACTAGGTTTGACCCATTAACCCATACACCCCTCCTTTTTCAAAATTTTGAACCAAGTCCATTCCAAGTCCTTTGAATGCATGAGATGACCCCTTGGATACCCAACAGACCCCTCTTGGAGACCCAAGCCTTGGGCTTACTTGGGTTAGCCATATGGCTTGACCCAAGTAACCAAAGAGAGGCTTCCCTTGAGCCATATTTTGATCTTAATCAAATTGAATTCAAATCAAGGTGCCATTGAGTTCCCATTAACTCAATACACCTTCCTTGACAAGCCCAACCCCTGGGCTTACTTGGGTCAAGAGCTAGGCTAACCCAAAGTGCCCAAAATTACTTGGGATTGGGCCAACTCTCAACCTAAGCCCAATTGAACTTGATCAACACCTCTCCTAGGTGGCCCTAGGTCCAATACACTTCCTCCAGCTAGCCCATACCTTGGGCTAACTTGGATCAAGAGTTAGGCTAACCCAAAGTAGTCAAAAAATACTTGGACCCGAGCCATCTTCCAGCTCAAGTCAAATTGGACCTAATTGCCACTTGCATTGGGTGCATCGGACCCAGACCCACTTCCCACCTAAAGCCCAGGGTCTGGCCTGACCTGGGTTGAGCCCAAATTGACCCGAACCGAGCAGATTTGGATTAACCCTAGCCAACTTTTGACCCAGACTAAATTGGATCCAATTGTCACCTGCATTGGGTGCACCAGATCCAGACCTATCTCCCATACCAAACCCAAGGTCTGACCTGACCTGGATCGAGCTCAATTCGACTCGAATTCGACTCGAACCGAGCAGGTTTGGGTTCAATCCAGCCACCAGTCCGATCCAGACCTCCCCAGACCAAATTGACTCCACCCATGGCTCCAACATGTCCCCATCGGTCTCCCCCAGTCAACCCGACCCAGACCATGGTCGGCGGCGGTCGGAGCCAATGGAATTTGAGCTCCGGTGGTCCCCCCCAGACAATTCTTGGCTCAAGGCTATTGTCCACCAGTTTGATCCTCATGATCTCCCCTAGACGTCACCATCGCCCGCCTGACAGCGATCTGAGCCCTCTCCAGCTCAATCCTGTCCGTCCAAGCTCCTGAAAGGTGGTAGAATACCCTTGAGCTCTCCATACCTCCAATGGCTTTGGAATTCACTCTGGATCGATTCCCAGAACTTTTTTGAACTCCTAGATGCTTCCTCCGAGCTCCCAGATCAATCCCTCCATCCGTTCGAGCAAGCGCCCGTGAAAACCTTTAGCATCCCGCTCGAAGTCGCACCTCCAGCCATCCTTCGATCCCGACGTCTGAAGGAGAATTGTTCGCCACCATCCCCTGAAGCTTCCTGATGGAGAAGCTCATTCATTGAGGCCTTCTATGTGGTAATCTCTCCATCCCGAGCTCCCTACCTAGGTAGTCTGGTCAAGTGTGAAGGAAACCTTCACCCCAACGGATTTCC